>PVIC010020373.1:0-29583 GCA_004025085.1 Thryonomys swinderianus | reverse complement strand
AGAGATCCCTTTTTCTTATGGAGGGATCCTGAGGAAAGAGAATGCTCAGGCAGTTCTTACCTTTGCATCTCCTTCATTGCTTCTCTTTTATGCCCCTATAGAAGAGCAGGATCTCCTCTACTATGATCATTTGTTAATGAGGCTCTCACTGCAGTTCAATAGGGAAAGAGAGTACATGAGGGATCAAGTCAGTTACCATAGATCATTTGTATAAAAACTGGTCTATCTCTAATAGATGAGTACTTTGATAGTGTCAGTATCAGATGATGAATTCATAATTTTATAGTAGGTTTTAGGTATAAAATATTCTCTGATAATTGTGAGTATAGCCTGCTAGTTTAAAACATTACAGAAATAAAACAAGTTGCATTTGAGATCTGGGAACTTTTCTATTATTGATAAGGTCTTATCTAAATATTTTGTCATTTGCTATGTGACATGATGGTTGTTGTGGGAAGTGCTCACCTGGCCCTTAGCTAAGTTACCTTATCTTCTTTCTAAGCTTTTAGTGGCATTATACTGGGGATAATACCTGCTTCTCAGAACTGACTAATCAAATAAAAATCACCTGTATAAGATATCATCTGTATAAAGATTCTAGAACCTTTTCTGTTTCCACTGTCATAGTATATTTTGTTAAATGAAGGAATGGGACAATAGCAAATGTAGCCATAAGGCAATAAAAATTCCATGTGTCAGAATTTGAATTCTGAAAAAAATTTCATTTTGGGAGGCAGAAGAGCATATAAGTAAATAGCTTTATTTACCTACTAACATTTTACATTAATATATTTGCTTATATAATGCAAAACAGACCAAGGAATGTACTGTGTAGCTTAAAGGTAATGACTAGTATTTGTCCTTTGTTATGGAGTAAAGTCACATGGTAAATTAATTCATGCATGATCTTTGTAATGCTGTTTTCTAATTCTCTGTCTCTTTAAAAAAATATTTTAGGAGTCAATTCATGTTCCTGATCCTGTCATTTCAATAGCAATGAGGCCTTCTAACAAGGTAGGAATTTGATTTAAAGTTCAGGAAATCATTATCAAACTTGATCTCTCATCTCTCTGTACATAACCAGCAGTTTTGTGGTCTCTGTTTCCTCCTTTGGTGTTGACATCACCATTTTAAATTTCTCAGTCTGTTCCTGATAATTCCTTAATATATTTTAAAAAGTGAATGGCACTTTAATAATTACCACTGTAGATCATAACTCTTTACTGTCCCTGGCTCCAGAATGCTAAGAGAGCTTCTGGGATTCTTAAAGTACTGAAAAAGGGGAAAGCAGAAATGTTTGTCTTAAGTTGTAATGAAAACTCCCCATAGAGCACTTTAGGATTTTACATAGATTAATTGTCATAGTTTATTACATCTTCAGATTTTGTGGTAGTTCTGATATAGGTAGAATCTGAATGTAGCATCAGGAGACTAAGATTGTGTCACTTCTAAATATAATTTTATGTATATTTTTGGTTTTTGTTTTTTCTTCCTTCTTTTTTTACTTTGTTTTTAGTTAGGTTTTTTTTTTTTTTTTTCCCAGTGCTAGTGCTCGAACCAGAACCTCATGTGTGGAGGCAAGTGCTCTACCACTGAACTATATCCCCAGACTCTCCCACCATTTTAAAATTTTATTTTGAAACAGAATTTGGCTATGTTGCCTAGGCTGGTCGAACTTGTCATCCCCCTCCTGTAACCTCTGAATAGCTAGGGTTACAGGCATGTGCCATACACCTAGCTAATTTTGTTTTTATTCTTTAATGATTAGGTTTAGTGTAATTTAACATTTTACAAACCCCAAATCACTTTGAATGTTGGGCATCTAAATTACTTGCCTTTGAAATTAATCTCATTTTATACATAATTATTTAGTGTCTTAAGTTGCCTTGGCACTCCTAACAGTCATGTTCACATGGATTATCGGAATTCATTTATTCATACACTGAGTGAACCTTGTATGACTTTTGTCATCTAGGAACCATTATTTCAGTAAAGCATATTCTGATGAATATGTTATGGGAGATACAATATAACAGCTACTACTTCATCTGTTTTGAGGAACCCTGTGGCTTTCTGGACCTTTCTCAGTAATATGTCTTAAGACTTTCTTGTTGCTGGGACACACTACCTGACTTCCACAACTTAAGGAGGAAAGGTTTATTTTGACTCACAGCTTGTGGGTTTCACTACCTGGTCAGCTGGATCCAAGGCAGAGGGATGCGATAGAAGAGAAACAATGTATGCATGGCAGTGGGAAGGGGAGAAATCAGGGGAGGAAGGAGAGACTCTTCCAGCCCACACCCCTGTCGATCCCCCCCACCAGGCTTCACCTCCCAAATCATACTTAGCTATAAACTCATTAGTGGACCAATCCACTAATGAGTATTACCCCCATGATCCAGTAACTGCCTGAAAGTCCCACCTATGAGCTCTTTTTTCAAGTAGAGTCTCCTTTCCACTTAATAGGCACTTTTCCAGAAATAGTTTTTGTTGAGTATAATAGGAAAGGTCATATAATTAAGTCTTGGATTCTTGATTTCTGTGTTGGTATGTAGAGAAAGTTTATTTGGTAGGTACTCCCTGCTGTCTTGGTTGTGTGGTATCCAAACTTTTCAAAAAGATGTTTGAAGTAGAACTACATGTGGGTCATCTTAATTCTTAATTGCTGATGTGCTGAATTCCTTCGGAAGTACCACAGTTTAACATGCTTAGCAAAATGTGTGACTTTTCTTTTCTTAAAGAATGATCTGGACAAATTTTCAAAAGGTATTGCGAGGTTCACAAGAGAAGATCCCACATTTAAAGTCCATTTTGATACTGACAGCAAAGAAACAATTGTATCTGGAATGGGAGAACTACACCTAGAAATCTATGCTCAGGTAATGGATGACGAAGAGGTTGAATGAATTTATTACTTTGTGTTTCATTAGGAGTAAAAGTTGACAGTGCTCAATGTAATGACAATAAACTAACAATAGTTCTTCAGGCTTTACATGGTTTGTTCAGATGTAGTATACTGCTTCCTACTAATGAGTTTTAATTCATAAATTTCTTTTTTGTTGTTAAACGTTGTAGTCTCTGAGAATTTGCAGCAAGATGGTCCATTCCCAGGTCCTGGTTAATTGGGTTGAGTAACTCCCAGTTCCAGCCCTTGAATAACAATCTGCAGTCATACATGCTCTTTAGATAGTTTCTTCTCATCAATATTTGAAGACCATTGTGACATAGATAAAACAAAAGATTTCCTTAGAAAAGGTTATGTGTGTGTGTGTGTACATGCATGTATATGTGTATAAATGAAAGCTATATATGACTGGTATTATAGCATGATCATTATCTTTGAAGTTAAAATAGACTTCTGACAGTTGACTTATATATTATTCCAGTGAATATAATAGTGAACAATGGTAAAGTTTTAGGGGATAGATTATTTAGTGGTGAAGTATAAATTATACAGTCTAAATTGGATTTTTATGTTTCCACAGTTCTGTAAGTGCATTTTGTAAGTTGAAATATCACATATCTTGTCCTTATAAAATACTGAAATGATTTAAGATTTGGTATTGGTTATTTATTTAAATGAATTCTACTAAGGTATTTAAGATACTTAGGATTTTTACTTTCAGTTTATCTTTTACATATAGTATATCCCAAAGTTATGTTTCATTCCTTTTAGAGACTGGAAAGAGAATATGGCTGTCCTTGTATCACAGGAAAGCCAAAAGTCGCCTTTAGAGAGACCATTACTGCTCCTGTCCCGTAAGTATGCAATAACTAAACTTAATGGACTGAAATGAAAACTTTATTGTGAGATATACATGGCATTACTGCTAGTATAATGACATTTTTATGTAGGGACATTTTATTTTATTTATTTTTTTAAATTTTATTTTATTTTTTTTGAGACAGGGTCTCAGTTTGTAGTTCAGGCTGGCCCTGAGCTCACTATGTAAACCAGGCAAGCCTTGAACTCCGCAATCCTCCTGCCTCTGCCTCTTGAGTGCTGGGATTACAGGCATGAGCCACCACACCTGGTGGGACATTTTTTTATTATGGAATGTATATAGTTCTGTAATGTACATAAGACATTGTACAAAGTGACACTTTGGGATTTGTTTGGCCTTTACACTAGATACCAATGAAGACTGGCAGATAATTCATCCAAAGGCTTGTTTAGGTATCATCTCCACACAAGGTCTTGGTTTATTCCAGTGTTACTTCCTTTGGGAGACGGTTACTATATTTTACTTTTGTACCATACTGTGGATGCCAAAGAACTTGCATTTGCCAAGGAATAATCTCCTGCAAGTAAAAAACAAAAACAAAAAACTAATGCCATAATCAGATTCAGGAAACAAAATAATTCAGTTTATATTTTGTGGAAAACAAAAGTTTTCTATATAATAGCCCAAAATAAGTTAAACTGCTATGAGTATAATATAGTTTGACCTGGTGCCTAAGTTTACTTGAATTCTGATTTATAGTCAAAATTTTAAAAATCACACACTATGGTTTTAAAAGGATTCTGTTTATAAAATGGTATTAAATAAAGTTAAATTATACTTTACCTGTGATACAATGTCATGAAGTAGAATGGTATAGTCTAACTCAATAAAGTCATCATTTCTTTGCTATGATAAAAAATAAAAACCAGAGGTTTAAAACAGTATCACTGCCAAAAATTAACATTCTGATTTTTAAAATTAGCTTTAATTAATAGATAATTATAATACTGCCACTTAGGTAAATATAAAAATTCAATGCTGTATTTTACCTAACTTTATTCAGCTTGACATAAATAAGTATTCTTTCAAACTAAATCTTAAAGTCATGATTTTATATTTGCCATTGTAGTGTTTATCTCTTTACTGTCAAAGGTATAGTAGCTACTTAAAAGCATTATTCTGTGTAGCTTGTTATTTAAGAATAATTAATATTTCCTTTGATGAGAAAAATTATCATTTGCTTAGTGGACTGTATTGCTGGGCATGGTGGTGCATTTTTGTAATCCCAGCTACTTTGGAGACTAGGAGGATTATAAGTTTGAGGTCAAGCTGGGCAATTTGGCAAGATTCTGTCTCAGAAAATAAAAAGGTTAGGAATGAACCTTGGTGGTGTAGTGCTTGCCTACTGTACTCAGAGTTGAGTTCAATCCCTGCTGTTGCAAAACAAAACAAAAAACTAGCAGTGAGTGCTTAAATTAAAAGAAACCAACTTAATACTAGAAATCTTTCAGAGAATAGTATATAGTACAGTGAATGCAGTCTGATTTTTCTGTTTTCTTTTCTCTCTCTCTTTTTTTTTTTTTTTTTTTTTTTAGTACTGGGGATCAAACTCAGGATCCTGCTCTTATGAGGCAGGCAGTGTCACTGAGCTAAATCCTTGGCCCTGATTTTTTTTTAAAGCTTTGCTCTGCACTGCTTATCATTTGGGGACTAAAAATGTGCCAGCTACCTGCATGGCATAAAGCCATCATCCTCAGAGACCTGTTCTACAAAGGGCCCTTAAGACATAATTGATATATTGAGACAAACTCCAGATTTCCAAGTAACTCAAATTCCCGGGCTCCTTTGGTTACTAGTGATAAAAAATGTAGTTCCAGGGTCAGGTAAGAGCATACCCTTCTTTCTTTATAGTATTTTGAAGCAATCTTTTCTTTAAATATATCAACAAAGAACGACTTTATATTTATCAACAAAGAACTTTATATTCATCTACAAGGGTTCTTACATTTAGACTTTCATAGATAAGGAGATGTGATGCATATATAGTGAAGCAGTTAAAGCTTTGTATTGAGATTTTCATTAATACTTTTTAAAGGTAACAGTTTGGTGAAAGGTTACACTGAAAAATGATTATGATTTTATGGCCCCTGCACATAGTCTCAGTTATTGAGGCTTCAGTACTGGAAGGGAATGTTAAAACCACAATTGCTGTCCCTGAAATAGGAATAAAGCTCACTCTGTTTCTGAAAATGTAATGTTTATGTTAGGTTTTTGGTGTCATACTTAATATAATTGGGTATCTTGTCCTCCAGTGCAAGAAGGTGTCTAATAAATGGTTACAAAACCCTCTGGCAAAAAGGTGCTTAGCTGCTTACAGTTTGTTACCAATAAGCTAAAATAATGGAGGAGAAAAAGAATTTTTGTACTATGAAGCTATCACTTTTTGTGGTTTCTTTGCACTTTTTAGGCTTTTAATAAAACTGAAATCCAAGATTTTATCCTTATGTTTTTAGATCTACAAAGATGCACTTCTAGTCTTTATAACAGACTTAAGGATACATATGGTTAGCAATAAGTAAGATACGAAGTTGTTAAATTATGGCCAAATGGGTTATAAAAAATTGTATACAGCAATCTAAAGAACGAACAGTACAGCAAACTTCACAAAGAGGGCAACACAAGGCTGGCTAATCCTTGTGGAAAAATGCCTGCCATATCTCCTAAGTAACTGTGGAACTACTATTGAGTAGTGAATAAAAGCAGAGATAGTTTCAGTAATTTAAACACAAAATGTCGATTACTAATAGAAATAATTACATTTAGCTGAGTGCAAAAACTACAAATTATAATCTAGTACTTTCTTCAAAGTGCAGCTGTTCTAGTGATAGTTATAAAAAGAGGTCTGAGTGTGGGCCAGAGGGTTAGTTCAGTGTTTCCGGCGCCTGCCTCACAAGCGCAAGGTCTCGACTTCGATCCCCCGTAACCACATACAATGTTGGGTGTGGAGACTCATGCCCACCAGCAATCAATACCGCATACCACAGTGCCAGGCGTGGTGGCTCACACCTGTAATCCTAGCACTTGGGAGGCAGAGACAGGAGGATTGCTGAGTTCGAGGCTTGCCTGGGGCTGCGTAGTGAGCTCAGAGCCAGCCTGAACTACAAAGCGAGACCCTGTCTCAAAAAAAAAAAAAGAGGTCTGAGGACCTTTCTATAGCATATTAGAAACCAAGAAAATCACTACAGGTACAAAATATGTATCTGGGATTCTGTCTTACTTCTACTATAGTCACTGAACCTTTGCTGTGGAAGAGGGATTGAGTCAATCATCTTAGTTAATCTCACTTGGCCTAACGTGAAAGATTTAAAAAGCATCACTACCATACTGTCCTGTGGAAGTGCAGTCCAATACTATTTATTCCCAGGAGTTTCATGGAAATCTCTAGGTTTGCTTTGGTATTGTTATGCTGTCTGGTCAGTATATGAGCTAACCAAGCATACTTACTAGGAAGAGAAATTTGCAACAAAGGAGGCCTACAATATTCATCTTTCAGCCAAAATCAAGTGAATTTTGCACAAGTTGCTGTTGCTTTGGTCTTTTTCTACAAGTCTTTATCTTCTCTACAGTTGATTTGGACTAACTTCTTCATAATACCAAGTTCACTACTGTATTTTAAATACAAAATGACTGTAGGGACACTATATCCAACTATGAATTATGGTACTTTTAATTAACATTAATCCTGTCTGTTATAGAGATTACTTACCACTTGCTTGACAGTCTGAACTTTTACCATTTTATACCATGTGTCTTCAGTAGAATTCTGCCATATTATATAACCACAAGCAACCCAGGCTAAATGTCGAACTGGCTTCATTTGTGGAGGCACATTTCCAAAACTGTCTGGTGGGGGAAACATTTATACATAAAATGTAACCATTTTCTATACCCAGTATTAACCTTTAAAAACATTCTAAATTCTAAGTCACGTCTTAGTTTTCTTCAAATGAATGCAGAAACAATTGAAACCATGGATCTGTAAAGTTTGAAGGTCCCTTTTTTTGGTTGGATAAGTTTGGAAATGCACATTTTTGCCAAAGCTAGGATATTTACCCCATAGTTGACATTTAATAATTTGAGCATGAATAAGATCAGCCTTAAAGTTGAAAAAAATAGTTTTCCATTCCATTGTATATACCTGGAATATTTTGTGCTTCCAGTGGTTCCTTCATGGACTTGAGTCTTTGATAAAATGCGTTATCTTCTTCATCTGGGTTCTTTCCAATGTCTCCTTCAAATGTAAAATTGACTTCTGGTGCAGTACCTTGTCCCATTGGAGGATAAAGTACTTCAGCTGTGCAGTTCACTGTAACTTGCTGTTTAAAACATTTTTACAAAAGATCCTTACTTACAGGTAACCATCCATTACTAATTATTATTCTGTGAGTAGGATTTAGAGCACTGATGTTAATGGTGTTTCAGACTTGACTTCAGAGTAACTGTTTTCTTCTTAAAACTGCCGGGCATGGTGGCTCATGCCTGTAATCCCAGCACTCGGGAGGCAGAGACAGGAGGATTGCTGAGTTCGAGGCTTGCCTGGGCTACATAGTGAGCTCAGAGCCAGCCTGAACTACAAAGCGAGACCCTGTCTCAAAAAAAACAAAAAAAAAAACAACGAAAAAAACCCCCAAAAACAAAAACAAAAAAAAGAAGTATCTAACTGAGCCTGAGCCATTAATTTTCTAAAGATACTAGGTACCTACCCTAACACAACTATTTTACCTAATGAACTTACTAGGTCTCAGAATCCATAAATTCTAATTCTAAACCTTTGAACTTTGAATATATTTCAGTATTAATGGTATGTTCATTTGCAAGGCCAGATTTTACCTGACTTTGTAGACTAACTCAAGACTGGCTCCTTCCTCTCTTAAGTGAATCCACAGCCCCATTATGCACTGACCCAAGTTAACTTTCTTATGCTTTTCTACAGTTCCCACTTCTTGCTTCTGAAGTAGCACATTGTTTTCAAATGCAGAGAGAAAATAATCTTATATAAAGTTAGAAGATTATAGCACATGATTAGACTTTGTAAAGATGAACTGTCAAGCAGTTCAAATGCATTTTAATGAATTTCCTTACATTAGTTTTTATTTCTTCTGAGTGATACTCAATAAAAGGATAAGCTTTTTACAATTCACTATGGTTATGTTGCCAGTTGTAGTTATTTTCTTCTAAATTTGTCTCAATAATTTCTTTACCCTGCTTCTGAAAAATGCTCAGCAGTGGTATCAGTTGACCATTCTATTGCTTATGAATATCTAAAAACACTTTCTTTAAATAGCCAATCAAAAACAGAACTAGAAAGGTAGGCATAAAAAAGTTGTCAAGACTGGAAAATCAGTTACTTAATTCAGTCATACAAAGCATAAATTCAGATTGAGTGTGTAACAATTTAACTATAGTTTATTTTCTAAATATTAAGTGGAAATAACAGGTTGTATTTAAGGATACACAAAAGTAGTAAAAAAAAAAGCCATTTTAGGCTTTGCCTGTATAATGTGTTTTTGTTTTTTAGAGTAATAGCAACCTGAAAAAATAACAATAGCCTTGGATCAAATCCTACCAAAAATGATCTGGAATATCTAGAATCAAATTTTATTTACTAAAAGGACATTTCACTTACTTTTTGGATAATTTCTTCTACAGAAAATTTAAGGTGATACTTGTGTCCTCTTTCTGGAATATCCTAAAATTAAGAAGGTGTGGCAGAGAGAAGATAATATTATTATAGCAAATCACATATTTGCATTGTTAGGAGAATCCATTCTTTTTTGGTTGGGAGGACTGGCTGGTAGAGGAAATGATTAAACCCTTACATTTGAAAAATGCATGTCACTAGGTATATAATATCAAAGTTACCAGGTTCTCTGGCAAGTTTATTAAGGAGAGAAGCATAAAAATAAAATGGGTTTAGCTCAGCTTTAGTCATCAGAATCTACCTTTGAATTTGTGATCTTTAATTCTTTATATAAGAAAATTTACAGTATCTTTTAATTTAAAAAATGACAGATACAACTTTAGAAAGATTTTTTTCATAAAGCCCGTGCACCCTCCACTAGTGTCAAGTGAGAGTTCCATTTTGAGACAAATGATTGCAAAATGGTTGGCAGCCTATCTTCATTGAAATACTGTTTTTACTTTTGTGTCAGTGAACGTACAAATAACACTTTAACAAATTTTATATCAAGAAACATTTAGATATTTCACGTTTAAATCAAGAGGCAAATTGAAAGTTTAATCCAATGAAGCGACAGCCTCAGATCCATACAGTTAATATGCTAAGGGCACAAACACTTCCTCAGCCCTCTCTCCAGGGGAGCAGGGACATGACTTAGGCACTCAGGCTGTCATGGGGAGAGCCTCTGGGTGGTGAGTGAGAGGAAGCAGTACAGGAGGCTTTATTCTGTCTTTGGCAAAGGTATCATCCAAGTTCATCTCGCTGTTTGTTTCCCACCTTCATTTTGGTCAAATAACAAGTATTAGTCTTAAAATGTAGGCCGTAGTGAGTCGTTTGGAGGATGGAAGCTTTTGTTGTCAATACTGGAGCAGTTATTCCAAGACTGATCAAGAAACCTAGTAGCTGTTTTAACCGCCCCCCCCCACTAGGGACGGAACTGAACTCCGAACTTGGGACCTTGTGTTTCCGAGGCAGGCGTGGTGCCGCCGAGCTACATCACCAGCCCCAGATCTAAGATTCTTTTAAATGAATCCTCCAGGTCTCATTTGGAAAAATTCCCACTTCATTAACTATCCCACTTCCTTGTAATAGTTCGCATAAAAACTGCTATCAATATTTCTGTCTTAAGGTGAAGAAAAGCCCCACAACAAACAGTTCCAGCCCTCTGCATACCCTCCTGTCCCGCCCCGCCCCGCCCCCTCCACAGGTTAACTAGAGATGGGGGCTGGTTGCAGCTCAGACTGGGCGGGCCAGGCTGCGCACAGTGGCACTCACCTCCTTGCGGGCCTGCTGTACAGCCTGCACCAGAAACACTTTGTGGGGAGTCCCTTGCTGGTAGTTGATGCAACTCTCTGCCACTGAGGCCGCCCTGGAGGCTGAGTAATGGTTCGGTGAGATTTCCATCTGGGCGAGCTCCCACTGCTTCGACCTGACTGGGAGGTTCGGGCGCGCGAGCTGCCAGCTGCCGGGTGGCCGAGCGGCCGAGCAGAAAGGCAGCCGCCTAGCTCGGGCTGGGTGTGCACGGAAGGGCTCCTCCCTTCTTTCTCCTTCTCAGGAAGCAGCTCTCTATGCCGGAGCTCCCCAAGTCTTAGATCCCAGGCCTGTGGCCTCTGTAGCCCCGCCCCGCTCAGCGAGCCTTCGCTCTTCTACTGGTGGAGAAGCTGGCCAATTGTCGCTCGCTGGGCAGTGCAGGAGTGGGCTCGTTGGTAGGCGGGAATTCTGTAACTGCTGACCTTTCCAGAAGCACGAAGCCCGCACACAGACTTTTCTCCGAGACTCTTAAGGCCTCCAGTTTTCTCTCCTTGAGACTCTTTGGCTGCTTCCCTTGCAGATTGGAGCACAACTTGAACACCACCGGGCCTCACACAGGGCAAGGTGCAAAGGTGTGCCAGGAAGTGTAATTCCTTCCTTCCCATTGTCATATTTCGGGCTTTTGTGGGGTTGCATCAGCTTGGCCCAAATCTAGGTCGAAGAGACTGCAAAAATACAGCCCACTGTTACTTTAGAGGACTGTATGATTTGGATGAGAAATAAATTTTTAACTGCTTCTGTGCACTCTGCCTTTACTGATCTTAGATGAAGTTTTTGATACAACACTTTCTAACATGAATCACTGAATATTTTGCTTTCATGATTAAAACAAATACTGAATACAGAGTGATATGGAATGCTTTCTAACAAAAGCCAAGGTTTTAAAGCTGCTTAAGCAATAGTGAGTTTGGTAGGCAATATATTTTCATCCTTATTTTCTTCATGACTTAGTTTTGTCACCTTTAAAGGAATTTCAGATTAGGCTGTTCATTGGGTTTACTGTAGATTGGGAAGCTGAGGGTCCTTTTTATCAGAACTGTGGCCAAAACTTCACTTTGGCTGGTTGGTTTAGAAATAAGGGATTTTGTTCTCTTTTTAAAACGTGGAGTTTTGAAGGATCTTTGGGTAGCCTGTTTGTGTTGTGGCAATGCTGTAAAAACTAAAGTGAACAGAAATGTATCTGTGTTGCAATATGTTGCTGTCTTTATATGTTTAAAATTTATGTGTTGATTTTCTTTGAAATAGGTATTTTTTTTAAAGCAGTGAAGTGCTTTTCATCCTTTGTAGTTATGTTAGCCAACAACTGAAGTATCTAGAGAATGAAAAGGTTGCTATTTGAGACAGGGTCTCCCTGTGTAGTTCAGGCGGCCTTGAACCTATTATGTAGCGAGGCTGCTTCCAACTCTGATGTAGGATCGTCCATCCTCCTGGCTCAGCCTCCTCAGTGCTGTGATTATAGGCATGTGCCACCACACCCAACAAGACTGGTTTTCCTCTTAAGCCTTTTTCTAAGAAACTGAAGGTGGTTATTCTTTTTTCTTTCTTTTGGATAATTTGTCAGGTTAGCTCTTAGGTTGTATATATGTGTGTACATACATGAATGTGAATTTTGTAAATTAAATGCTTCTTGGGTAGTGCCCAGGAAAAAGTGATTTAGTACATATTCAGAAGCACTGTTAATAATGAAATTTTAAGTTTCACAAATTGCTAGTTGCATATCTTATGTTATTGCCAATTAGAGTAATGAGTATTAATGGTTATTGTAAAATAGAAACTATTCAAAGGGAAATGAGGGGTAGTGATAAGTAAAGAGGGGAAAGAAAAATTGTGATGGTAAAAAAAACAAAGCTTATGTATATAGGGCTGGGGATTGTAGGGGAGGTGGGGAAATGGAAAGAAATGAGAATTAAGTCGTGTCATGTTCTGGTACAAATTCTCAGTGCTGACTGTGATCATGATGTGTGCATAAAATGTATGTATTTCATAATAAATTTTAAAAAAGATTTTACAGGAAAAAAATTAAATTGCGTTTCCCTCGTCAGTGGTCTAACCATAGTATAGAGGTTCTTTTGCCTTTAGCAGTTTTATATAGCTGCCTGTCAAGTAAGTCCTAGGTTTTTCACCCTTATATCTAAACTACTGTAAGTCATCTTCCTGCCGTGTCTTCTAATGGCTCTTGAAGGTTAAGTCAGTTTTTATTTTTTTATAAACTAATATTGCTACTATGGAAATCAGTAGGGAAATTTCAAAAAAACTAAAAGTAAAAATTCCATTTGGGCCAGCTATTCCATTTCTAAGTATTTTCCTAAAAGAGTTAAAATCTTCATATTCCAGTGATGCATACACACCCTTATTTACAGCAGCACCATTCATAATAGCTAAATCTTCAGAACAGTCTATAAGGCCATCAACAAATGCCTGGATAAAGAAAATGAGGTACAGTATTTATATACAATGAAGGACTACTCCTCCATAAGAAAGATAAGATTGAGGCATCCATAGGTAAATGGATGCTCCTTGACACCATAATGACCATCATGTTAATAAGTTAAATCAGGCACACAAGTTTATGTATTACATGGTTCCTCTTACCTGAGAAACTCCAAATATAAGTAGACAACAAAATAAAAGATAATGGAAATACAGAGATCCTTTTCAAATGAGAAAGGATCTTTTTCAAAAGAGATGAAGGGAGGGAAGGGAAAAGAGAACTATCTATATAAATTAACTGCAGCCATCACAGCTCCTGTTTTCAAGTACCTGTCCTCTATTCCAGAGATTTCAGGTGAGAGCCCTGTTCTCAGGTAGGAAGGAAGTCCAAAAGCAGTGTAAATTCTTTGAAATGTAAGTTATTACGAGATCAGAAAACTTAGACTGAACTTTTTAATTACTTTTACTTTTTAATTTGGAAATCAGCAGAATTCAAAACTATAGATCCTCAGGTAGTGTACCTCATCCTCCCCTACAGGTAGCAGAGAGGAGAGGGGTCTGTATGTCACCTTCTGTAATACCATGCTGTAGCAGGTCCATCACATTCAAAAGGGAAGGTAAAAATGAAGAAGAGGCTTTTCATTTAAATTAGTAAGAGCTATTTTATTTTGTGAATTGCATAATGCCATGTTGGTTTTCTTCCTCCTAAATCACTTTTAGGTTTGAGTTTACACACAAAAAGCAATCAGGTGGTGCAGGCCAGTTTGGGAAAGTGATCGGTGTCCTGGAGCCTCTGGACCCAGAGAACTACACTAAGTTGGAGTTTACAGATGACACATTTGGAACAAATGTTCCAAAGCAATTTATACCTGCTGTAGAAAAGGTAAATTTTAACAAGGCTGTGGTGTATTTTTATTTATTAAAAAGTTTATTTGATATTCAATCCCAATTACGATCTGTAGTAGTTCTTAGGAATTTCTGAAAGTTTTGCATGTACTGTTGTCATGAAATAATTCATTAAGATCTCTAGCACCTGAGTGTGCTCTCATCTTTGCCACGGGTTGAATGTTCTCTTTGGTAAATCAGTAGTCAGAAACAGTTCTTTTATTTGTAAACTAACTGTAAAATACTTAACATGCACCCTTCACAAAATTGAGGTAAAAAAGACACCCATGAGGGTGCTGACATTGTGTTTGCTTTGTACAATATTTGCTTTAAGGCTATTTGTATACCTTATGAAATGTGATTGAAATAATCAGTGAATGTATAAATTTTAAAAATGTATTATAGCAAAAGACACACAGGCATTAATCCTGCTGAAAATACCCTTACTTCAAACAACTTATTGTTGTTGCCACCTCATGGAGTGCTTCTGGAAGTCTTGTTTTGATAGTACCTTCATAATGATATGTAATTAAAAATACTATGAACTCTGTAGCCCTGTGCTGTCCAGTGGAAAGGCAGGCTAATAAAATCACTGTGGTCCCCCTTAGTCACTAGATCTGGCACTGTGCTACTTCCCAAGTCTTCCCCAAAGTCAAAATGACCATAAAAGGTAAATGTTCTGAATTGGTTTAACAAATCAGGGCAGCCACAACAGTACAACTAAATATACTCAGGAAAGAGGACTTCTCTTACAACTCCTTCAGAATGTGGCAGGAATGGTAGCGTAAGTGTATTTGAATCAAGGGGGTGGATTTTAAAGAGAATTAACAATTTTTTTTAAAGTTTTAAAGATTTACTGTATATTTTAATCATAACTAATGAGCAGTTTTTGATTCTTATCAATTAAGCATTTGAAGGGGGAGTTTGCCTTAGAAATCAAACCACCGATTTTGATGAAGGTTTTCCTTTAGGGAGTTCTTTACTTTTGCCTTTCCTGCATCTTAGTTGTAAAATTACAGTCAAACTGTATTTGTAGTGAATTTTGAGAATTAATGATCATTAACAGTGTTAATACTAACAAACTTTCCAAGGGAATTTTTACTGAGGTATGAAATATAACAGATGTCCTAAGAATATTACATTCCGAACACTTAACTGTCTTGGCATTTTGGCAATGCATCTGGCAGGTGAAATCCCCTCATTTCCAAAGTTGTATTCATTCATTAATAGGGGTTTCTGGATGCCTGTGAGAAGGGTCCACTTACTGGTCACAAGCTCTCTGGACTGCGGTTTGTTTTGCAAGATGGAGCACACCACATGGTTGATTCCAATGAAATTTCTTTTATCCGAGCCGGAGAAGGTGCTCTTAAGCAAGGTATGCTACATCTTAGTACCTCTGCTGTATTGTCTATTTTCCCTGATACACTGTCAGAGGTTCAGAGAACAATACTGTTTTCAGTCTGCTCTACCCAGAACACCAGGTAATGCATAAATATTTGATGTCTCTTTATATTTTATGTATTTAAATTAATTGATAATCTTAAGTTGTTTTTAACAAAGACAGATGTTCAGAAATATAAAAAAATATTTTAAAGCTATATTAACCACAGTTACTATTTTTAGTGATTTATATAAATGTCACATTGAAGGCTTTTAGGAGTTTTAAGGATGGCAAAGTATTTTTGGGGGGTTTTTTTTGAGACAGGGTCTCACTTTTGTAGTCCAGGCTGGCCCTGAGCTCACTATGGAGCCCAGGCAAGCCTCGAACTCAGCAATCCTTCTGTCTCTTTCTCCTGAGTGCTGGGTTGACAGGCATGAGCCACCACGCCCGGCAATGTGTTATGTGGTATTGATTGCTGGTGGGTGTGAATCACCATGTCCAGCATTGTATGTGGTTACCGGGGATCGAACTCAGGACCTTGCACTTGCCAGGCAGGCGCTGGAACCACTGAGCTAATCCTCCAGCCCAAAGATGGCAAAGTATTTTGAAAGAATTCAGTAGACCTAGCCACAATGCAACTCTTTGATAAACTGATAAAACTGTTAGCCTTCTCCTTAGAGACTAATACCAAGGATATGCATTAAACTCTGTGAACTAGACCCCCAAGTAACTGTAAACATATATGACTCTTCGCTTTTAAGAAAAAAAGCAGGTGACAACATAACAATTTGACATCAGTGTTATTCAACAAGGAACTTCCAAGTTGTGTCTGAAAGCCAGAAAATTCATTGTTCAGGTCATCTGTATCATGTCTATTATTTTATAACTCATTAGTAGTGTCCATAAGTATCTTAACCTAGGAAAATTAAGATTCATGAAACATTCCCAAAATAATTTCATAAAAGAAGGTTAATTGGACAGTAGAACATTAAATTAACCATAATTCATTTCATAAGCATTCTGTGTAAATCATGGCTTTTGATTCTATGTAAAGTTTAGACTTTATCTTGCCTTTGGTCTCATTTTGCATCTTTATTAAGGTGCAGGGAATGGTTGGAAAATGTTGCTAATCCCTTGACTAGGTTGCTAATCTCTTATTTTCCTTAATTTGTTTGTAGCCTTCAGTAAATTGTACTGTAGTTTCTCAGCCTAGTAAATGTGCAAAGAAAAAGCACTAAATTGAATTAAGAAACTTTACTTTGCCAGATTATGCAGATAAGCAGGGTATTAACATGAAAGCAAATTATTTTGAATCTTATTTCTTCATGACTAAAAAAAGATTTGAAACATCATAGTTGTCCCATAAATAAATGCAATTGTCAATTAAAAATAAAACTTAAAATTATATTTGAAGTAAAAGTAAAAAAAAGCTTTTACATTCCTAGAAAAGAAAGATAAAAATGTAAACTCATCTAAGGAAGTTCTTGCCAAACTTAGTAAGAAAACCAACTTTTTAATATACCTTCTTTGAATGCCATATGAGAATTTCAGGGTTAAAATGTTGGTAAATGAGCTTATGAGTTAACATGATAATTATATGGTAGCTAAGTATATGTTACATATTATAAGAATCAGATATTTGTTCACAATCCCATGCATTCTACTTTGAGACAAATTTTAAACTTTGTCTCTGAGATTAGTCAATAAGGTAATTTAAAACCAAACCATGAAATTTAATGTTCTTGGGCATGTTTTATTCTATAAACAATTACCATTGCTGTCATTTTCTGTGAGCAACTTGTAGAGAGCACCAGGCTTGTTTCCCCAAAACGCTGAATTCATAGCTGCTCTGCAAAAGAAATAAAATCCAAGCCAGACTATATTATTAGTGTATTTAACTTGACGATGTCCTTGTCTTGATCTCCTGTCCCATTACATGCCCAGCTTTAACCTGGAATTCAGACTCTGCTCTTTACACTCTGTATGAAAGCAGACAGGTCATCTGAACCTTCCCAGGGCTGCTTGATAATCCCACAGGCACTAAATGAGAATATACTTGAAAACATATGCAACATGTATCTTTGGACATAGTGAATGCTAGTCATTCTTCCTCTTGTCCTGCCCTTGGCCTGGCTCTGTGGCACCCATTCCCAGCTACTTTGTTTCAACAGTGGTCAGAATAACATCTATTGATTACTTATGTGCTGTGTATTATGCCTCATCATTCTGTGTGTGTCATACCTTATCTTTGTGTGACCTTAGAGTTGAGAATGTTTAGGTTCATGCAGTTAATTAATTGAATGACTCAGACTTACTTCCCTGTTAGTGACAGAGAATCTGCCCTTGACTACCTCCGCTCACAACCACTGTAGTACCTGGCCTGGTGGTGATAGATATTATTTCTAGAAGGTCAAAAAAGAAACAGTACTGTCTCCATCTACCACTTTGATTTAAAAGATACGGTGATGATATCAGTATTTTTATGTCACACCTTAAGGAGCTATAGATCACATAGATCTGCTTGAGGAAAGATTGCTTTTAAGACCTGGCTGCCATGTGGCTGTTGAAAGATGACAGGGTGAGTCAGGTTCTGAGTTGTGTCACATGGGCGAGAGTTAATGGCATGTAAAGGGCAATGTTCACTTGAAAGTGAATAAGAAAATGGATTTTCGAAGAAAGAGGAAGCCAAAAGAAAGGAGCAGGGTGAGGAAATATGGGTCAGAACTGGACAGGTATTATGGTTTAGCTCTAAAATGTCCTGGTAAAGCCCTCATGTATTCAGAGGGCATTGGATCATGGGACGCTATGTTCATCAGTGCGTTAGCAGTTGGGGGCTGATTGGAGGTACTTCATCAAGGGTGTGGCCTGGAAGGGTGTATTCTTGGCCCCAGCTCCTCCCATTTCCTTACTGCTGTGACGTGAGCAGCTTTCCTCTGCCATGCTGTTTCTGCCTGAGAGCCTGATGATCATCACAAACTGAATTCCCCAAACCATGAGTCAAAATAAACTTCTTTAAGTAGCAAGTGACAGGAATCTAACCCAACATATTCTCTTCAACATTTCAGTGATAGGCATTGAACCCTTGGCCTTTTCCTTCCCTTTGAAATCTGACTCTTTCACAGTCCAGTTCTTTTATATTACTAACATGTTAAAAGTTCTACATAAGATGTGGTATTTTTATAAAATGGAGTATTATTCTGCCATAAAGAATGACAAGATCATTCATTTATGTGCAAATGGATACACCTGGAGGACACGCTAATAAGTGAAATAAATAGATCACAGGTAGGCAAATACCGGGTTTTCTCTTTGATACGAGCACCTGTAGATGCAAATGAGCTCTAGAAATATGACAGCTTTTGTAGAATGGGAAATTTCCAAAGGAAATTTGGTGTGGGAATGTAATGAGGGGAAGGAATAAATATGATTTGGAAAGAAAATAAAAGAGCATGTATATAGAGGGTGGGAAGGTGGGGTGGGTAGGGATATGGGTAAAAGTGAGAATTAACTTGTGTCATATATTGGTGCAAACTCCCTAGTGTTATGTGTGATTGTGAGATGTATATAAATTGTACCGAT
Source organism: Thryonomys swinderianus (assembly GCA_004025085.1). NCBI lineage: Eukaryota > Metazoa > Chordata > Mammalia > Rodentia > Thryonomyidae > Thryonomys > Thryonomys swinderianus. The sequence continues at coordinate 10,532 of PVIC010020373.1, read as the reverse complement.
AAAAGACTTCAGTTAAAAAAAAAAGTACATAATGTGTAACTAAATCTGGATATGTCTACTCACATCTCTTATTCTAGATCCCATTTTCCAAATTAATTACATGTCTTTAGAGCCAAGGAAGCTCTGCTAACTCTAGTACTACTAACCCACAAGAAACTACTAACCCTCAAGAAACAATGCTGTTTCTGCAGTCTATAGTTATCCTGTATGGTTTGTCAGGGGTTAGCCAGTGAAGCTGAGGAATGGGCAGTATCTGTAAGTTTAGTTATTCCTCTCTTCACAGCAGAACTTACTAGGACAGATGAGTCAGTAGTAGGTGTGTGCTAGGATATGATTTGAATTAAAATCGCTTCTCGGCCTTTTGGCTAAGATCAAGTGTGATTTGAATTAAAAAATATTTCTAAGAAATGTTAATACTGTCAGTTCTCTGTGTCCAGAAGTTCTATGTCAAAAATATTTTAAGAATAAATAAATTCCAGAAAGTTGCATAAGCAGAGCTTGAATGTGTCATGCCCTCGGCCCTGCTGAAGGAAGACACATGTAGAAGTGCCATTGTCTCCCAGACCCTGTGTGTCTCTCACGCTCTTCAGAGCATTGTTTGCCTCACTCTCGATCATGTACTCTGTATTTAGACGTGATGGTTGCATGTCCAGTCTTTTTGTCATTCCCTAAACTGTAAAGTAACAGCTCTTTACATAGCAGTAGGTATTATGGGTGGCCTAGAGATGATTTTTTAAAAACCATTTGTGAGGCTGTTCTTACGCTCTGTCAAATACTAAGCCATTTTGCAAAAGAAGGTTGAGCTCCTGTGATTTTTTGGTATCTACAAAGGACCTAGAATCAATTCTTCACTGATATTGAAGGATGACTATATTTCAATGCTGTTTTATAATTATTGCACTGAATAGTGTCTCTTGAAATGATTTAATGACTATATAAGAATGACTGTAGCAGGGCATGGTGGCTCACGCCTGTAATCCTAGCACATGGGAGGCAGAGACAGGAGGACTGCTGAGTTAAGAGGCTTGCCTGGGCTACATAGTGAGCTCAGGGCCAGTCTGAACTGCAAAATGAGACCCTCTCTTAAAAAAAAAAAAGCTAATTATTGATGCTTCTGAAAAACCTATGTTTGAAACAAAACATCTTTGTCATCTTTTCTGTATCCTTGTGGTTTTATTTGGAGATACTGCAGACCATCTGAGGCTAAAGTGTTCTGCACCATTACAATTTCCAAATGAACTACAAATGTTTGAAGTCATAATCTCTCCATATCAGTGTACTTAACCATCAGTGCTCATTGGTAATAGAAGGAAGCATTCTGTTTCTTTGTTAAATTGAACAAAAATAGACATACCCATTGAGTTTTAGTGCAGAGATGGTTCCTAACATCTAACCTGGTATCTTTTTTTTTTTTTTTTTTTTTTTTTTGAGACAGTCTCGCTTTGTAGTTCAGGCTGGCTCTAAGCTCACTAGCCCAGGCAAAGCTCGAACTCAGCAATCTTCCTACCTCTGTCTCCTGAGTGCTGGGATTACATATGTGAGCCACCACACCCAGCACTGTGGTATGTGGTACTGATTGTCGGTGGGTGTGAGCCACCATGCCCCGTATTGTATGTGGTTACCTGGCATCATACCAGGAACCTTGTGTTTGGTTTGCAGGTGCCGGAATCACTGAGCTAAATGTCTGCTCCCATAGTATCTTTATTTTATAGGAAAAAAACTTGTTTCCTGACCACAGCGTATTTTCACAAAAGGCATATATATAATTTGTCAGATGTAGAGCAGAAATGAAAAACCAGTCTTCTGATTTGCAGGTGGTGAAATTGTTCAGTTTAAAGGAAACAGGTCTCAAGAGTGACTTGATTCTTATCTTCAAGTATATGAAGAGTGCGCCCACCCTGTGTTGTTATTTTCATGCTATAAAAAATAACTTATTTGCCTCAGCTAACAAAGCATAGATTTAACTTCAGTTAAAGACTTTAACTGGAATATAGAGATCTCTAAGAGATTAAATAACATAGCTAGGTAATTTTCATAATAAAGGACTGCTAACTGATGTTGTAAGGTCCTTTTATATTTTTTGCAGTGTAATGGCTTTAAGGATAAAAATATGGAAATAAAGTAATACTAAAATCAAATATTATTTTATTGGTGTTTTCCTAGAGAAGGATGACTGTTACAGCTACAAGAAAATAAGTCCAGATCAGATAATTTATTTATGTAATTTTGGGAGAGTACCATCTGTGTCTTGATCATAAAGCTGGAAAAAAAAAGCATTCTAGTTCGTTTAGTGATCAAAAACCTTTTTTTATAAACTCAGCTTTGGCCAGTGCAACATTATGTATTCTGGAACCTATTATGGCTGTGGAGATTACAGCTCCAAATGAATTTCAGGGACCAGTAATGGCGGGAGTTAACCGGCGCCACGGGGTAATCACAGGTCAAGATGGAGTTGAGGACTATTTTACGCTCTATGTAGACGTAAGTACTACTGCTCGTTGCTTTTAAAAAAAAAAAAATTCTTTTTAAATCTGAAGAAGGAAATCCATTAAGTTCTGTTTTTGGCAATTGTAAAGCAAATTGACACATTTTCCTGTTGAATTTGTGTCTTCTGTATGTGTGGCAATTTCTGTAATTTGCTTTTTAGGGCAACTCTTCACTGTGAAGCTAAATATGATTCATTTCATCTCAACCTATCATAACTCTGCTATTATTTAACAATTATCTTTTTCTTCCTCATTTTAACTTTATTTGCATTGCTGCTCTATTATATTGTCTACTGTATTAGGATAATATTTAATTCTCTTTCCCTGTACCTGTTTTTACTTAAATTTCATAGGGGAGAGTTTATCACATTAAAGAAGGCTTCCTGGAAGACACTACTATCAGCATATTGTTAAATTATCCAGTGGAGGAATAGGGGTGTAGCTGAATGGAAGATTCAGCCCTGAGCTCAATGCCCAGCAACACCAAAAAAAAAGAAGAAAAGTATGCAATGGAAATTTGAATTAACATTTTCATAGAGGAAACATTTCTCTGAATGCTGGAGCTGGTAGCAGAGAGTGGAGTATGGTTAAGGAAGGGAGGCCTCACCTCAGTGGTGTCTGCCTGTGAACTGAAAGATTTCGTTTCTAGTAGCTGTCAAATATGGTTTCCACATGGAATAAAACAAGTTTATTTCATTGGCTTTTAATTCTTTTAAATAAAAAATAGTAGGGAGCTAAATCTAAAACATTACATGACTAAATCTTTGCATTTTTCTCAAGTATTTTTCAATAAGCAGTGCTCCAATATGTACTGTGTTTGTTTTTAGGTCCCTTTGAATAATATGTTTGGTTATTCTACTGAACTTAGGTCATGTACAGAGGTAAGCAAGTTTTTTTTTTAATCTTTATTGGTACATTGTATATATATACATTATGATCACACTCAATATTGGGAATTTGTACCAGTATATGACATGATTTAATTCTCATTGCAAGTTTTTAAATGTTAACTATGGTGCTATTATTATAAAATGATCAAATTTGTGAAATGCTGACTGCATTATTTGACAGTTGTAAAAAAAATTCATTCTCCTTTTCTCTCTTCAACTCGTAGGGAAAGGGAGAGTACACAATGGAATATTGCAGATATCAGCCATGTTCACCATCCACACAAGAAGACCTCATTAATAAGTATTTGGAAGCTACAGGTCAACTTCCTGTAAAAAAGGGAAAGGCCAAGAACTGAATCTCCTCATTTTATTAATTTTAATTGAATATGTAAGATTTGGAAATGATAGATTCCAGTGGGACAAATTCAAGTTGCTGAAACAGATTTTACAAGCTTTTCCTCTTTCACATTCAGGAGCTTCTATTATGTTCAAAGATAATTCTATGCATATCCACTTTGCTGAATCAGTTTTATAGTAAATGAAAAAAACCTCAAGTATAATATAATTATTACAGTACTGAAATATATCTAATATTTAAAGGAAGAGTCTTATCTCAGTTATACTTCTAAGCTTGAAATATGTATAAACTTCAAATTTTTTTATCATAAGAATTTTCAGCATACAGAAATGCTGAAAAAACAAATTTTACACAGACTTAGCCATATACCTTCTGTCTAAATTCAGCAGTGACTGTGGTAGCAGTTTATTAAATAATAGTTTGTCTATGCCTTGTACATTGATTTGAAAGTAAATTTTATACATCATGACACTTCTTGGTGGATCATTAAAGGGCAGGCATTTTTTGTTTGATAGATTCTATGTGTTCTTGCTAGAGAACATTTTAAATTCTTCATTGGGTTATTAAAACATTAGCTAGCCAGGCGTGGTGGCATATATCTGTAATCCCAGCACTTGGGAGGCTGAGGCAGGGTGATCACCTTCAACTGTTTAAAGCCAGTCTTACTACATAGAGTTTAAGGCCAATCTGAATTGTGTAATGAGACCTTGCCTCAAAAAAATAAGTAAAAAATTAAAAATTTTAAAACCCCACTAGCTAAATTTCTAGCTTGTTTGTAATATGGCAGATTGGTTCAGTTTGTAGCTTCTGCAAATTTCTAACTGCTTCTGTTTGAAGAACACATACATTACTTGAAGTCCTGTGTTAAGTAAAAAGCATATCCTTAAAATGTCATTCTTGTTTATGGTCATCTTAGTGTTCTTTCTATTGCCCTCAGTAATAAAATATAATTTATAAAGTTGCTACTCAGTTCATTGACTTGGTAAGTACTAGTACTAGTCTTTTGCAGTTTATCATATATTATATTAAGTGAGATTGTGAAAGAGCAAATGTTAGCCTTTATTTCCAGAACAGGCCAGGTTTTCCCATGAAGTTCTATTTTGCTATTCAGAATTTCTTCATCCAAAATTACCTGATGCCATATTCCTATCTTCCCTTACTGGATAACAGAAGCGAAACATGTCATTTTCAGTTCTTTTATTTTTCTTGTTTTACAGATTTGACTTTAAAATTTCAAGTTTTTAGGGGAAAAAATGACTTTTTTTTAATTGAATTCTTTATTGGTACAATTTATATACATCTCAGAATCACATATAACATTGGGGAATTTGTACCAGTATATGACACAAGTTAATTCTCATTTTTACCCATATCCCTACCCACCCACACCTCCTCCCCCTTTATACATGCTCTTTTTGCTTTCTGTATCATATTTATTGAAAAAATGACTTTTTAAAAGTAGCACGTGGGCCGGAGATTAGCTCAGTGGTTCCAGCGCCTGCCTTGCAAGTGCAAGTCCCTGAGTTTGATCCTGGTAACCACATACAATGCTGGGCATGGTGACTCAACGCCCACCAGCAATCAATACCACATACCACAGTGCCGGGCGTGATGGCTCATGCCTGTCATCCCAGCACTGGGGAGGCAGAGGCAGGAGGATTGCTTAGTTCCAGGTTTGCCTGGGCTCCATAGTGAGCTGAGGGCCAGCCTAAACTACAAAGCAAGACCCTGTCTCAAAAAAAAAAAAAATGTAGCACGTGTTTTCACATTTGCTAAAGAGTTTAAATACATTATCTAATCCTCACAACCCTATGAGAGTTAATGTTTCAGTATTGTGTCTGTTTTGTGAGAGGTAAAGGCATAGAGAAGGCAGTGTTTTCTAAGTCAGCATTGCTCATTAGGTTATTGGATGGACACTCCGGTCTGACTGTGGTGAAGTACATTTCCAGACACATGGTTGCTCCGCATTACATCGGCATCTCATGCATTCATTACTGTGAGGTTTATGCCAGCACGGGAGACTGTCACAGACATTAGTGTGGTCTCCCTGGCTGGTTGAGTAGTCACAAAGACAGGAAAATGTGGACATGTCTCTCATGTGTTGAATATTCCAGTTTCAAGTTAGAGTATCAGAAATGACCCTTGGTGTCAAGTCCATGCCCAGCATTTATTTCATAGGAAAGACCCAGCAATAGCAGGGGTGGCAGGGGCAGGAGCACATAAGAAATGGACCCAGGAACCTAATCCACATCTTTTGCTAGCTCATTAGCTTAGGGAGAGTTTGTAAAGACTAGACCCCAACCAAAGTCTGTAGTATGGAAAAGAGTAATGTAAATATTTATAAATAAGGATTTATTTTTTATTACTTCTGTGAAGGATAATCATTGGCTGAAGAAAAGCAGTCACTGCCCAGGCCTGCAGAGCAGTAGCAGCTCTAGGAAGTATTATTGTGTGTATGTCCTGTCCGGACGGCACAGGGGCTTTTACAGAGGAACACCCCAGGCTCACTTCAGATACTTGGACTCTGAGTGCAGCATACACTCAGCATTGAGGACCACTGCAGTTTTGCCTGCACTGGGGCCCAGGACATGAAAGGAAAGGTTTTTGCAATTCAGATATGTGTTAGTATTCTTTTTGGTATTATTAGTATTCATTGGCATGAAATTCAACTTTGCGTTATTGGTTCCTCATTGAATACAGTCAACTTTTCTGTTATTTTTCTCTGCTCACTTGCTGAGTGCACAGATTATGAAATCACCAGAATTTAGTGAGTTCTGAAGTTTAAAATTTTTCATTATTTTAAAGTTTTTGAAATTTCCATGAGGTTTTTTTTTGAGACAGGGTTTCACTTTGTAGTTCAGGCTGGCCCTGAGCTCACTATGTAGCCCAGGCAGGCCTCGAACTCAGCAATCCTCCTGTCTCTGCCTCCCGAGTGCTGGGATGACAGGCATGAGCCACCACACTCGGCACTGTGGTATGTAGTATTGATTTCTGGTGGGCGTGAGTCACCATGCCTAGCATTGTATGTGGTTACCGGGGATCTAACTCAGGACCTTGCGCTTGCAAGGCAGGTGCCGGAACCACTGAGCTAAATCTCCAGCCCTTCATGAGTTTTAAGTTTGATAGCCAGTAGCAAGTAGTAAATTGGTATGTTTGAATATATCCCTTTGTAAAAAATTGCTAAAACTGTTAAGTTATTGATTTGAAGGCTTAACTGCTACTTAAAATGTCTTCAAATAAATAATGCTGTAATGTATCACTGAAATAAGTACTGTCAGAAAATTTATGTGAAGTTTTATCTATTCAAGTAAGCATCAGTCATCTTAGCTATTAATGGAACTTTGAAAGCAAGGAGGTCATAGAGCAAGTCTGAATTTTTCAAGCTGAGGAAAATGCTAGGATGCCATAGAGGACCAACAATCAAATGCAAGTACAGAAGCTTCTAATTGACTTTCAGAATTATTTTTTAATTTGTTACTGATGTTTAGCTGAGATAGGAAAAACCAAAACCATGAGTAGAAGAAAATGGGAGGCACACAGAAATCCTGATACTGTTTTGTATGTCTTAAAATTTTGTAAGCTCTAAGAGATGATACCAATGTAACTCTTCGGCACATGGTGATTCAGACAAATTTATGCTCTTAAGGAATGGAAAGCTTAGCAGTGGTGGCAAACCTGTGGCACACATGCTGCAGCAGGCTTTGTTATCACTGAAAGCCCTAAAGGCTCACCATCTCTGGCCTAGGGAGTTCAGAGTTTATATTTTATACTGAGGCAGATGATTTTCTTTCTGTTGTTAGCTATGAAAAATGTTAATAGAACCAAGTCATCAGTTTTAGAATTAGCGCTAGAAAAGATGTTTTAATATTAGAGATTTTTAGGTGACACTGAAAAATGTGGGGGGTTTTGTGAATTTACGATTTGGTAATTGTGTTTGTATGTTGTTTGTCTCTATGTAATTGCCGCTCATAATCTGTTATAGTTATACTCAGGTAAGTTTGTTAAAGGACGACCTGCCTGAATTATGGTCATATTTGTAAGTGTAATCTAACGGACAGTACTTGTTTTTTAAGAATGAGGACTTGGAGAAAACTGAAACGCCATAAAAACACTTTTCCTAGGCCTTAATGTGATACTAAAAACGATTAAAGAACATAGGACATCGAATATGCTATAAAAATACTCCGAGGATCTGTTTTTTAAGGTCATTTAGGGGGCTTCAGTTAATGCAGTTTTTCTCTTGTTTTGGCATAGTTTAATCATGTAGATGGTTTGTTATTTCAGAACAAGCACTTGCTCTTCATTGTCACATTTGTGAGAGCATAGATTTCCTTTAGTCTAGTGTTTCAGAAGATTATGATGGTTGGACTTACAGTTTCTTGACTTAACAGTGATGTGAAAGTGACACACCTTTAGGAGAAACTTAAAATTTTGAGTTTTATCCAGGCATGATGGTATGTGCACACCTATAATCCCAGTAGTGGGAAGCGGAGGCAGGAGGACTGGCTTGAGTGAGGCCAGCCTGCCTACGTGGTGAGTTCAAGGCCAGGCTGAACTACATAGAGAGAGCCTCTATCAAAAAAAACACAAAAAAACCCCAAAACCTTTTTTTGATCTTTTCCCAAGCTAGCACTGCTGTATGATAATCTGCTGGGCAGCAGCACTGAGGCCAAGAACACGATCACAAGGGTAAAAAAACCATCACGCTATAGTGCACAGTGTTGGTAAGGCAGGATATTTTGTAGATAAAGTATTACATGTGTTTTCAACCTATGATGTCTTCATTTCCAGATTCATTGGGACATAACCCCATTGTAAGTAAGTGCATCTGTATTTTGTTATATTTTAAGGATGATGCTTCCAGTTCAGTTACTGGCCAAGAAACCTGACTAAATGTTTTTACACACTGATGTAAGTGTTCCATTGAATTATAATTTTTTAGAAGCAAATGATAGCAACATTTCCTGAACCGATTCTTCTTGCCTTGAGAAGGTAACCCACCAAATTTGATTATGGTACATGTTATGTTGGCCTTCATACATCACTTAGACCAACACTGGATTCAAGTTGTCTTTACAGATAAAAATTGTAAATATTTGATATACTTTGTCATATTAGTGTTTCTTTTAATGCATATTTGCAGACAGTGTTATCTGGTAAGATACCATATTTGTAAAATTTGAATCAAACAATACTGATTTTATTTAATTTTAGCACAAATTTTGACTATGCATACAAATATCTACACACATTTTATTATTAAGAAACATTTATTTAAAAAGTAGATAATCAAATTAAAAAGGAGTAGTTACTTAAAATAAAAAAAATGTAATAAAATTTTCAGCAATTATCTTCCCTACAGATTGCTTTAATTGCAAATATATTTGTTGACATACTAGGAAGGAGCAATTTAGCAACATAAAAATAGCTATAGTATGTTCACAAAAAGAAATATAGGTTCAAGAGATGAAACAATTTTTTTTTTGAGAAGTAATTATTGGTCCATTTGCAGATACACTAATTGATAGATTTTGTGTTTCAGAGTGAAAACCTTGAACCTGCTGAGGACTGGTAAATTATTAGAATACCCAGAGTTTAGCTACTGTGTTCGAGTAATGACAAGTTAATACAGTTACTTTGCTGGCACTTTGATATTAAGCAGGTCCTTTTTAATTTTAGAAGTTAGTAAGCTGTGTTGGTTCCACAGCTGATCCTTCTACAGTTCCAGAGGCCTCTTCTGAAGTCTGGAGCTCTTGACAGTGGTACTGCACTTTAAGTGGTTTGCTGGGGTACCAGACCAGGTGAATATGGCAGGGAATGATTTCCTGGGAAATGGTCAAAAATTAGGACACAGGCTGCAAAAACGTAAGGTATAAAACAATTTTGCATATAATTCTATATTTTACCTGTGTTGGGAACTCATGAAGTAGTACAGTATAATCAAAATCAATTTCATCATCATCAGTTTTCTAAAGGAAGAAGAGGAGAGTGAGTACAATAGATTCTGTGAGCCTGGGTCATACACATTCTTGTTTAGGATGGGTACCTTGGGTCTCCTGCTCTCTTAGATTTCAGCCTCATTGCCTTTGGTATATTCTACAGCAAGATAATGGAAGTCATGGATTCTTTTGTCTTTTCTTACTGAGTTGTATGAAAGTCTGGTTCAATGTTTTTATTTTTTCCTCTGTGGTATTTACAGTTTTTAATGGAGGCTGAAATCTGGGAATAGGGACAGTTCTGTAGCAACCTTCATGATCTAGATGCTGGATGTGCATCCCAAGGTGATAAAGTTAGCCCTGCCATGCGAGGAGACAAGACAAGGGAGACCAGCACTTCTGGAATGCCTACCATGGGTCAGGTTCTGAAGTAGATGCTTTCTACATAGTGTCCTGTAATCCTGCCTTACAGGAGGATGCATCACAAACCTGATCTGTAAGAGCAGAGGCTTGAGTTTAGACTGTAAGTGACAAATGGAGATTCAACCCCTTATCTACTAACTCTAAGAATCACATTTTTCATTTGTCTGCTATAAAACTCTGTGATGCTGTTTCTAAAATAAATGCATTAGATATTTTGCAGTAGGTAGTCAGGTTGTCCTCACCTTTTTTATTTACTTGATTCTTGCATGTTTTACTAGTGATTAAAGGCAATTTCCTATTTTTGAGATTTTCTATTTTTTATGCCAAGAGGCTTATCTCTTTACTAGTAAAAATGGGAAGGAGGCATTTTTCCTACAAAGAAAAAACTCTCTGTTTGAGATACAATTTTAGTTTTCTAACAGGTTTTTTTTTTTTTTTT
>PVIC010020372.1:0-29602 GCA_004025085.1 Thryonomys swinderianus | reverse complement strand
TTCCTTCCTTCCTTCCTTCCTTCCTTCCTTCCTTCCTTCCTTCCTTCCTTCCTTCCTTCCTTCCTTCCTTCCTTCCTTTCCTTCACTTCTCTGCACTCTTTCTCAGGTTGCCGGAGGCTACAACAGCCTCTTACAAGACAAAATAAACCAGGAGTTTACATCAGAACACAGAATCACAATCAATAGCAAATTACCATTGTTTCCACAGGAGATACCTATTATCAATTTGAGGCTGATTAAATTAATACCTGTGATCCATGTGGATGGCCTGTTTCCAGACTAAAGCCGCCTCCTTCTGCTCTGAAGGCAGCATGTGCTGAAGTATAGCATTTGCCAGGCTGTTGAGGACGCAAACAGACAAATTTTGCTGGGCCGCCTTAAGGCCAAGGCAGCTTGGGGGAACACAAGAAGAAAAAACAGCCTGTTTCAGCTCAAGAAGTTTTTGCAAATGATGCAGCAATCTAAAGAACAGCCTTCTGCTTATATAGGCATCCTAAGAATATTTCAGTGTTGATTATCAAAATCAAGCAAGGCTATTTAGTCACAAAACTTGAAAAGACTCCCAAAGACCCTTCATTTTCAGGAAATGAAGCTATTACTTTTGTGGACAATGGAACCATCTTTTAACTTCCCAATAGGATAGTTCAGGGCAAATGGAAGATATTACCTGATTTGAAGGATGAACATTTGTCTTCCACAATGAGAGGAAATCACCTTTGCCTGAAGACAGTCATCAAAGTGATTAAAATTCTGTTTGAGCCCTTAATTGCAACCTTTCCTTGCTCACTCTCTGGAAAGGTAGAGCAGAGGCAAATCACTGAGCTCACCGTGAGTCCAGATGACCAAGACAACAATTTCTGCCTCAAATAAGCTAAGTCACCCAGGTAACAAAGTGTCAGTGTTGGTGACAAGACTGTCCCAGAGTGCTCCCTTCCCTGGATGTGGCTTCCCTTTCCCATTTGTTTAGTTTAACAAATATTTATTGCGATAACAAGACGAGTCAAGAACAAGAACTGGTTAGGACCCCAAGAATGTGACAAGGCACTTGGACCTCGGAAGCCTCAAGTCCATTCTGTCAACAGCCTCGGATCCCGAAGACAGGGTGCTGGGAAGATCCCCACTTCTCTGAGTTCTGGCCATCATCTCTGAAGAACTGAAGCAATGCCACTTCAGTCTGTACCTCAGCATGAGACACAATGAGAACACACACAGCATTTCTACAGGTTTCCACAAAGGAGAAAATGCCATGATGCAGGGCGGGGGAAGAGACAAGGTTTTTCTGGTATGAAACAGCTTGACCAGAACACTTCACCTTCCCAGAGCCCGCCTCCAAGGACAGCTCAGCCCCTCAAGAACACAGTCACCCAGAGGTTAGGCGAGACTCTGCACCTCATGTTCAGCACCATGAGGCTGTGCGCCGGCTCCTCAGGGGCTGCTTCACAGCATCCACCACTCTTTTCAGCCGTGCTGGTAAAACTGTGCTCAGTGAGGTCGAAAATGAAATGAGGTAAAGGCCTTTATTGAGAGCTTTGACTGATGTCCTCAGAATGGCGCAAACACAGAAATTAAGCTGTTTGCCAAAGCAAGCTCCTTTGATGGATGGCACCTGGGAGACACCAAATGGGCCAGGGACTGTGACAGGAGGCTCCTGGGCCCCGCGGCCCAACCACAGCCAGGGAAGGGAAACCGCCTCACTCCTCCAAAAGAAGAAATGCAGAAGGTTGCCCGTGGCCATGCGCTCTTTACCTTCACAAGGTGGGCTTCACGGGTAATGGGTGCAGGGAGACAGCCGCTCTGATGGCTTTTGTGCTGCTTCCGTTCTCTTGTCATGCAAATCCACGGCCACTTATTTGGTTCTCACAGCAGAGCGGCTCTGGGGTTAGACAAGCTCAGTCTGAATCCTGGCTCTAGCAACTCCATAACAGTATCACGAGCTAAAATCTCAGCTCTTATTACTCCTGCTACTGAGGGCAGCAAAGTTGAGAATGATTAGCTACGTGAGAGGAACGATCCGAGGGGCCACGGCTCCGAGGGTGACAACCTGCGCCTAGTGCCCTCGGGAGGAGAAGAAAACAGACACAATGATATGGCCGCAAGTCCACAGAGCCACACAACATACTAATGGCCGACAAGGGCCGCCTCCATTTCCCAGTCTGTGTTCCCCATATTGACTGGCTTTCCTCCTGCGGGGGGAGTGGGCAGGGAAGGAATACCAGACAGAAGCAACTTAAAGAAGGGGTGGTTAACTTGGCTCCTGTTTCAGAGTCTTCAGTCCAAGGTTGGCTGAGGCAGAGACACCATGGAGAAGGGCATGGCGGAGCAGAGCTGCTCGCTCCATGGCATCTGGGCACCAGCACCCAGGGAAGAGCACCGACCCCACAGCACGTGCTTCTGCAGGCATGCCCCTCTCTGCGTCCTCACACTAGCTGGCCACATTCAGCTACGAACCACAGCAGGTTAATCCCTGGTGAGTCTAACAGCACCAGGATCCAGCCTTGTAACCCTGTCACAGTGACAACTGACGTCCCTGTGCTGAAACGTTCTAAGCCTATTAGTCCCTGGGTCTAGGAAACTCATGACGCGCTCGTTAAAGAAAGAGCAGATGGATCGCAGGTTTACATGTAGGAAAAACCAAGGGCAGAGAGGTTAAAGTACCATGAAAACACAAAGCAGGGAGCAGCTAACTCTGTGGCACCTAGAAAACCAGTGCACAAAAGGGCTTGAAACGACAGGACAGTGGCCAGGGTGACAGAATGACAGGGAGGCCATAGAGAAGCAAAGGGCAGTGGTGGCACAGAGCCAGCTGGGGTCCACGGTGTCCGGAGCTGCAGCAACAGGCTGGGAGAGGGAAGCGGGGTGCGTGCGTGGAAGGCAGGCAAGGGGTATGGAGGCGAGCCAGGCACACAGCACACGCGCTGCACACAGAGAGGTCTTAGCAACCCCGGCCTGGGCTTCAATTACCCCTTCCATTAATCTGGAAATACTGCTGAGACAAAATAGAAGGGATAAAAGTGAGCCAAGGAGCCTGAAGGAGGGAGACCACTTCTTTAATGTCACTTATTCACTCCGCCAGGGCGTATTCCTGAGGGCTCTTCCTCCACACTGTGCCCCACATGTCAGTACCTCTGTCCTCGTGTCCGCTGCTCGAACCCTAGTCGAAGGCACAGTCCTGCCTTCCTGGACAACCTTCCCTCCATCTCCCCTCAGCGACCTCCGGCCTGCTCTCTACACGGCTGGAAAGGAGCCTTCTGAGAGTGTGTCTGGCGGCACTCACTGCTCCCCGCTGGAAGCCCTCCAGCGCCACCCCGTTGGTCATGCCCACAACCACACGGCCCTTCACGATCTGGCCTACCGCCCTCTGCCGCTCACGCTCCCAGCGCCTCTCAGGCCCCGCGTGACCACAAGCTTGTCGCTATCTTCCCTGCTGGCCTCTTGGTGTGGAATGTTCTAGCCCACTGCTCCTGGATTCACCCCTCAGCCTCCATCACCTGCAGCTCAAATGACTCCTCAAAAATACCACGCTTGGCCCAACCCTTCACACGCCAAATCACTCTGTGCTCCAAGCAGCACAGGGCACATGGCCAACCCTCAGAGTCACTGGAGAAAAATCACGTAGTATCTCTTACTCACTCTACTGTGTGTCGGGCACAGTGTTTGTCTGATAACGTAGAGGCTCCAGCAGGCAAAAGCAAGAGATCCTGCAAAAGGCACATGAGGAAGCAGGGGAGACTCTGGGAGGCCATGGGGGGAAGAAGCACAGAGGAAAAGGGACAAGGAGGCTTCTCATCTCTGGTTCACAGAATTATCATCTGTGGAGAGCTGGAATCTAAGAGCTAGCCCAGAAAACAGAGGAGGGACATTCTGGGATAAAGAATCAGACCAGCATGTAGGATTCTTCATTCTGTGTATAAAGAATCAGACCACCATGGTTTGGTGTACATGGGTCCTCAGAGAGGGAGTTAGAAGATGGAGGTGGTAAGAAATAAGACTGGAAAGTTTCAAGCAGAAAATATTATTGATTATTGGAGCTATCTAGATTTGTTTAATGATCAAAAATAGCTCAACGTAATAAAGAGAAGAGAAGGCAATTCAAAACTATTTAGGCAGGAGAAACTACAGAACAATCAGACATAGCAAATAATGGGGAAGGTACAGGGATGAGGACCATCTTGGGGCTCTTGACCCCTGACCGGGGCTGCTTCTCTGCAGATACTTGGAATGCTCGGGAGGGGCCGGGGCTCAGGAGGCGACGAAGACGGAGAGCGCAGACGCTGTGAAATCCCACCCAAAGACCAAGCAACTTGATCAACAGGGAAACGTCAACCCCTCAGATCTGGGGACTGAGGCAAGCAGCGGATGATGCCCACAGGCTCTCCACAGCTTCTCCACAGTCTCGTCCCTTCTGCGGCAAGGCTGGAAGGTCACACAGCACATGCCCTCAGCTCCCTGCCAGCCGCACTCTGCTAGGTGGAAAGCGGAGAAGCCCACGTTCTCCAGGGGAAGTCTCAGGTGATGGTGGACACCTGCAGCTGCCAGTATCCTCTGCCATGGTGACCTATCCAGCAGCCCCTGAGGTCTGTCTATGGGGCAGCAGACCGCAGAAATCACTGCCAGCAGCTGCCCATGATGCCAGCACACCCAACCTGTGACCTGGTAGAAGTTTCGCTGGCTCTCTCTCCCAGTTCTTCCCAAGGGATCTTTTATTCCCTGCACCCCCCCCACACACACACTCAGGATATATATGGGGTTATCTGCTTTCTGATCAGACTCGACTGAGTGGACCAGAAAATAACTATAAGAACCATTTTAGAGCACACCAGGGGCAGATGCCAAAGTACACACACAGTGAGCAGATGATGTGTGAGGAGGGGAGGTTTGGAGGAGCAGAATTTCAGACTTCTGTATCAAGGAGAGGAAGAGGGAAGGAAAAGAGAAGGCAGGAAGGAAGAGAGGAAATAAAAGGAGGAAAAGAAAGAAGGAAGGAAGGAAGGAAGGAAAGAAAGAAAGAAGGAAGGAAGGAAGGAAGGAAGGAAGGAAGGAAGGAAGGAAGGAAGGAAGGAAAGAAAGAAAGAAAGAAAGAAAGAAAGAAAGAAAGAAAGAAAGAAAGAAAGAAAGAAAGAAAGAAAGAAAGAAAGAAAGAAAGAAAGAAAGAAAGAAAGAAAGAAAAGAAAGAAAGAAAGGCAAAAATAAAGTACAGAAGAAAGGGAGATTTGGATCCATAAGAAAGGAAATCAGCATGAAGCAAAGCTTTAAAATGAAAACATGATCCCATCAACAGAAGGAGTGATGTCAACTGTCCTGGAAAGTTCCTGAAGATCCAGCTTGGGGGAACTCAGGACTTTTCTCAGGGGTCAGACAGCCACTGGGCCTAGGCCTCAATTTCATGCAGCTTTAAACTTACACTTTCCATGTTACCTCCTAAAGAAATTATTTCTTCATTTCATAACAAACCAAGATGCTTGAAAGAATACCTGGGCGGCTCTTTTCCTTTGAAGGCCCTGGGTAATGAGCCCAAACTGGCTTTTACTTCTGTAAGGTAAAGGCACCCACATGTGCTTACATGGGAGTTTATTTCAAACAAAATCCAAGAACAAATGATGGAAAATAAGACTATTTTCTTAATCTTTGTCCCCACGTATCTTACATAAGCCTTCTGCTTCACTTAATACCACACTGGTGACTTCAGGAGCTTCAGAAAAAGCTCTCGCCCCACCAAAGGGAAGTTAAATCCTGAAGCCAAGGCCCTGACCTTGTCTAACACCGTCAGGAAGCCGGGTCGCCAACACAAAGCTGGTGGCAGTGAGGGGACCAGCGCTGGTGTCCGGAGGACCTGGACAGGCACCTCCGAGTTCCTCAGTGGAAGCTGTGCGAACCAATGGCCTCAAACGAGTGCAGTGCCCCTGCGCCTTTTGTGGCCCCAGCGCCCTTTGTGACCTCCCTCGGAACTCTCAAGCATTTCTCTAACATTCAAGAAATGCTGTCTCTACCCTCCGGAATCAGACTTAGCATTTTTACATTCCCAAGGATAAGAAAGTAGCTTAAAGGATAAGCTGACTCTCCCTCTTTTAATGCCCAGGTAATGAAGTGAAACTGCACACAAGGCTTCAATTTTTATAGTTATTCATATACTTTACTCTCTTAGCTTCGACTCATCTTCCTTTGTCAACTTGTAATTATAACCGTATTTCAAAATGACAGAGACATAAGCAGATATTTTAATGAATGCTAGTGATAAAAGATTTGAAGATTCTTTTTAATGAAGAAAAGACAGAGCTAATGAAAGAGGCCTAAGTACATTCTATGGAAAGGGAAACAGACCCAGAGGCTCGGCTGCCCCAGAGGTCTGTGGCGTGTCTGTCCTCGCTCTTGGCTTCGGCCGCGCTCCACCCACACACACTCTCCGCCCAGCCCAACCCTCCGGAGCCCAGCTGCCCAGGTCCTCCTGGTGCCCTCCCGGGACCAGACAAAGCAGGCTCTCAACTCCAGCCCCACATGCCAGGCACCCTTCTTCTCATGGGAGCAGACGCACAGAAAAATAACCACACAAAATCCCCATCTTGTGAGTTGAAAGCTGGTGAATATTAATAATGCCTCATAGTTATAGGTAACTCAGAAAACACCTTTAGATTTTAGTGGCTTTTAAATGTCCCTTTCCCATAAAGGAGTTGAATGGCCATAAACATACTTTTTGTTTTGTTTTGTTTCTGCTTTTTGTACTTGGGATCAAACTCAGGACCTCACATATTCAAGGCAGGCATGGTACCAAGGAGCCAAATCTTGGTCCCAGTCTTAAGCATATTCAAACAGTCCTGGGAGGTGCAGCGGATGGGAATGAACACGGTGTTGTGCAAAGACCTGCCTGCAAGAGCTTTCCAGTGAGCCCAGGAGCTGCCACACTACCGAGGCACAGACGGGAGACAGGGTCCACCTTAACTGTCAAGTGAAGGAATCGGGACTGGGACACTGCGTGACATCACCCAGCAGAACCGCCATGAAGCCTTGGCCCAATAAGGATGCCCTCGGGAGGGGCACTGGGCCGGGGACCCAGAGCTCACTGCAGCTGCCGGTGCTGTCCAGGAAACAAAGACATGTAAATCTCACACCCGATTCAGCTGAAGCTGGGATGCGCTGACTGGAGCCTACTGTCCTCAGTGTCACCCTTGGGGGACCACATGCATGCAGACAGACAAAAGACTTCAGCAATGACACATTCTGTTACGGTTTGAAGCAGGTAGGAAAGATCGGCAGCCCCTACTCACCTGGAGGGAGAAAGACAGACTGATCTTCTGGTCAGAATTTGCTTTGGATTGGAAGAATGTGGATAACAAATGATCTTTGAGGATAAAAAAACAGCAGCCAAAGTCTTGATTGTTCCAGGTTCTCCCTCTTGGGCTGAGTGGCAACTCAAAGCCCTTTCTGTCACACTGCTACAAGGACAGGAGGTGAGTGGAAGGATTCAGAGCAGGCTTCCGGTTTGGACACACCGGAAGAGGTCTGATCAAGCTGCTTCCCTCCATCACTGTCGGCAAGATTCTCAGACAGGGACCAGGTGGAGTTAGCTCCACTGCACCAGAAGAACAGGCAGGGCAGGGTGCTGGGGACAGCACCGGACGCACAGCCACACATCACCCTGCACAGTGCCTGGAGCAGCTCCCTGGCCAACCCAGCAGCCAGGACGCTGGCCTCCTGGGAGTATATTTTGGAAGAGACATAGACAATAAGCAAGGGACAGATTTGTTAGATCACCTTAGGCAAGCATAAATGCCACGAGGAGAGAAAACAAGGTAACAGCAAGGGGGCCATGAAAAGCCAAAACCTCAGTAACACGAAGTAGCCCAAAGAACACCTGGGAAGAGTATCTAGAAAAGGAGCAGTAGGTGAAAAGGCTCTGGGGTGCTGGCTCGTAAAACCAAACACAGGTCCACATCCCATGGGGTCAGGTAAATGACTTCATTTATAAATAATATTACATACACCTATTATGATCTAGTCTACTCTCAGAAGTGTGTGTCAAATGATACAGTCACGTCAGAAATATCCTCAAAAGGCTAAACAGATTTAACAATTCTATTCCTAGGTCTGTGTCCGAAAGAGTGAAGGTTTTGTCAACATTAAAATTTATACACCAAAGTTCATTAGCAGTATCAAGCATTATAGCCAAAAACTGGAAGCAATCTAAATGCCTGTTAACTGGTGTGTGGATAAACAAAGTGCAGTATGTAGCATCCACACAACAGAATATTGCTCAGCAATCAAAAGAATGGTGTACTGATCCACAGTGCAAATGGGTGAACCTTGGAAACACAGTGCTAAAAGGACAGAAGCTGCAGGAAAGGCTGTGTGTAACATTGTTTCATTTATATGAAGTATCCATCAAAGGAAAATCCTTGGAAACTGAAGTTAGATTAGTAGGTACCTGTGGCTAGGGGTAATGACTACATTGAGGAGTAATAGTTAAAGGGTGCTAGGTTTCTTTTTGGGGTGATGAAAATGTTTTAATTTTCACTCTGGTGATGGCTGTACGATTTTAACTATTCTAAAAACCACTGAATTGTACACTCCAAATTGGTACATATTTATTAAAAACTATTAACAAAAAGTGTTTTAATACAGTCATCTCTGGACATCCAAGGGGGACTGGTTCCAGAGCAAACCTCAGTGCCAACACCTGCCCACACTAATTCCTACATAAAATGACAGTGTTCACATATAACCCTGCACATGTCCTGCTCTATACTATAAATCACCTCTGGGTTACCTGTGCTGCCTAAGAAAATACAAGGGCTAAGTACACAGCTGATAGTCTAGGTAGTAATATTGAGAAAAAAATCTGTACGTGTCCAGGACACGTGCAATTTCTGTTTTGAATCTATGGCTGCAGAACCTGGAAGTACGGAGGGATGACCACACAACAGTGTGGAATTCAGTGTGAGGAGTGGAAACAAAGACACTCTGTCTCTGCCAATGAAATGAGCATTCTCTATCTTCACAGCACATAACCTGTGGCGGTCGGTCACCGCCAGCCCAGGCACGACCTACTCTACCCATTGGGAGACCAGGCAAGTCTGCAGAGAGACAGAAATCTCCTTTAAAAACTAACTTATCTACTTAATTCCCAATTAGGATCTGTTATGCATCTTTAACACAGCAGTCCATCTCAGATTAACTAGCTGAATGACTGTCATTTGCAATAACCGACGAGAAGCACTAATACATATTATTGAGATAAAAGTCAAATATATTAAAATGATTCTTAGAAGTGTGTTATGTGGTACCTAGGCAACTACTGGAGTCTAAGAGCTATAACTGAGGCCATCTGGCAGAATTCTGGGTCATCCTGAGCCTATGTACAGGTAGGGTTAATTGCAAATGTTCTTGCTTCTTGGGTAAGTAGACACCAAATGGAGGAACAGATCATAGATTTGCAGTAACGTTTAAGAAGGCTTACAAAAATGTATTACTGTTTATTTATATGCCATTGCATTCCAGAAAAGGTTTTCCCATTGCTCATATGCTGCATCAAGAAAAAGCTATGAATTTAATTAAGAACATCTGATCTTAAAAAGCAAAAAGCTAACACTCACCAAGTATTTATTAAGCATCTAATATATGGAAGGAACATTACCAGGCACTGAGTAGAACTACAAAATAATGATAACAGTCTTCTCTTTATAGGAACTTGTACTCATATCTAGACATAATAACCACGCCTAATGCTCCTTGACAGATTTCAAATAAGGCATCCCACTGATAAAGCGTGTAAAAGTTGAAAGATGATGACTTCCTGCCACTGAGGCTAGAGGAGTCTTCACAGAGTAGACAGAAACTGAACTAGCTTTCAAAGGTGCCTGGGATTTAGACTGGTTCAGAGGAAAAAAGACAGAAGTCTTCAGTGAGAGAGACCGGCGTGGGGGTGGGGTGGGGGTGGGGGGACTGGGAATGGATTGCTCAGAGTGTGGGTGGAAAACCAGGAAGGACCAGAGAGCAGCCTGGAGTAGCAGCCTGGACTATCCATCTAAGCACTGATCTGCACCTTAGTAAGTTTTAAAAGGCGGTAAAAGAAAAGTGATCTAGGCTGGGATGTATCACATCCACAGAGAATGGCACCTGGACAGTGGGAAAGCAAGGATGGGAAAGCAAATGGCCTGGACTTGATGATTTCCTGGGCCCCCTGCTGGCCACTCAGAATGATATAGCTGAGTGGTGGCACACACCTGTAATCCCACCACTCAGGAAGCAGAGGCAGGGGATTGCTGCAAGTTCAAGGCCAACCTGCCCTACACAGCAAGACTGTGTCTCAAAACAAAAAGGGCAAACCAGAGTGGTATACATGTCACCGCACACCATGCACCTCCCCCTGAAACACCCAGGGGTCCCTATGGCTATGAAGTCGAATCACACTACCAGCAAATATATCCAGTCCTATTCTCCACTACTATCCAAACATGTTATAATTTTACAATAACAACAGTCATTTGGAAAGTCTCAGGCCTAAAATACACACACACACACACACACACACACACACACACACACACACACCCCAAAATTTCTTTCAATGGCCTGTCATTGCCCTGAGACCTATGATTATTTTGACCATGGCAATTAAGCTTTCACTGTCTGGGGTGGACTGTAAGGTGGTTAACACTGAATAAAAGATAAGTGGTAAGGAAACCCCCAAAATATCATCTTGCTGCAGGACACGTGCTGATTATCAGACCAACAGTACCACATACGTTGGCTAGTTGAGAATGAAAGCTTGCGAACCAGAGGAGATCTGGGCTTTACCTGGGGTTCTCTCCTGCTCTCTCTTTCAGAAGAAGATAAATTAAGCCATTAATTATTAAGCAAAGACTAATAAGACACAGCCCCACCCCCACAGAAGACTCAAAAGTAACATAAGAGCCAATATGTAATTAAAGGAGCATATGACCCAATGGATGTTCTAGGTAACACAGGCCGCATAAGCATCCATCTTAAAACAACTAGTAATAAAATAGGTCAAAACAGGAACACCAACTCGGGCCTATAAGTTCAGTTTAATACAATCTTGTTGCTCATCGAAAACCCCTCCCTTACCAATACTCAGGACAAACCACTCAATTTCCTTTCTTCAGTGAGGTCCTTTTTGCCACACACCGACTGTATAAAAGCCAACCAGAGTACACTACATTTGGCTGGCAATTAACATTCCAAGCAACAGGCAGTGGATGATGAGCCCCAGAATGGGCCAGTACTAGTGTCAGGATGTCTAAATTGCACAGATGGGAGACAACATTTTACAAAGTTAGAAACCGAGAAAGATGAGAAGAATGTGAAGAAGTCCAAAAATACTGATCGAAACATAACTCAGGTAACTAAAAAAAAAAAAAAAAAAAATATATATATATATATATATATATATATATATATATATATATATATATATATATATATATATATATATATATGGAGAGAAGGTAGCCCAGTTAAGATATATTTCCATGGAAAGGCAAATTGAGGACACTTTGAAAATGACTACCAAAAAAGTTACATCACGGATATGGTGGCTTACACCTGTCATCCCAGCACTCGGGAGGCATAGGCAGGAGAATTGCTAAGTTGGAGCCTTCCCTGGGCTACATAGTGAGCTCAGGGCCAGCCTAAACCACAAAGCAAGATCCTGTCTCCAAAAAAAAAAAAAGTTGCAACAGCTCTGCTGGGCACCAGCCGAAGGGGCAACATTGGTAAACAGACTCCAGGCCCCCTAAACCTCTGCTTATCCTGCCCTAATCCTGGTGCTGACTCACCCTCGGCCCTTCCACTTGCACTCTCTGCCCCCTGGCCCACAGGGGTAAAGTGAAGAGCCTCCAACAAGCCTGGGGTGTATGGGTGAGTACTGAGGGCCAGGGCGTCCCCAGGACTCACAGAGGGGCTGGCACCACATCTGAACTTCACGGGGCAGTCTGCTATTCTGCGATTTCATCCACTTTAAAGAAATGTCCTCCTCAGTGCAGGATCGGGTATGCAAATCCACCATACAAATTTTCGATTTGTTTTCTTCGCTCTGACTTTGCAACACCCTGTTCTCTTTGAGGCTCCCTTTCTCCTTTTAAGCAGCACAGCCTCTTTTAAAATATCAACCTCATATGCAAGATCATCTGGGATAAAACAAATATGTACTGAGCTAAGCAAGTGGCTGTCTTTTTCTTATCAAGAGGCATCAGGGAAAAGAAGGGGGAAAAAAGATAGTAAGTTAAGAAAAAAACTGATTTTCAAATCCAAGAGTCATGTCTGCTGAACACGAAAACTGGCGGCCTCCAAGGTGAAATGCACGGGCCCTACTCCACACTCCTGCTCGTGGCTGCTACTTGTATATATATTTTAAATCTTATCCCACTTAGTGGGCAAAGTGCCTACATCATTTCAAAATAATAATGCAGTTCATATATGCAGCCAGCACGTCTCCTGCAAACCCGCTTTAAGTCCCTAATCTTTGCATCCTAATGGTTTTAGACATTGTCCGACAGGGGAAAGTGTGTTTTACCTTTTCTTTCCAAGCTTCAGAATGAACCATTTCCAAGTCATAGGCTTATTACTCCTCAAAAGAAAAAACCCAACTTCATTTTGAGCAGTCCTTTCTACAGAAAGTATAATGAGAAAATTAGGTTTCATGCCATCATTGCTGATGACTGCATATTAAGTTACCCAGATCTGTTTTCCACATGTGCTACTTCTATCTAGACTCATTTCATTGCTGGCCAGTGGGCTCCTACTATACCTTCAATGCCCGAAACAAATATTCCCTATTCTATGAAACTCTTACCGACTATCACAAAGTAAAATGAATGTCTCGTAATGGGGGGAACTCAGGCCCCTTTCATTGCAACATTTGAGAAACCTGTAGTGAGTCCAGAGATAGACTGTGTTGGTACTGGCAAAGCAGCACCTTTCCTGCTCCTGTCCTGGACCCCTTAGGCACAGATGAGAATGCCACACCCCTACACAGTGACACTCTCTTCCACTGCCCCTGGGCCCTCCCTCTGCATTAGGCTTACATCCAGGCTGCTAGCAGCCTCATCCACCTGGAATTCCCAGCTCGAGATGCCCAGCAACCCTCAGGAAGGGTGGGCTGAATGCATGCTAGACCATGAGAAACAAAGGGACAGAACAAAAGGGAAAGATGAACAAAATAAATTTGCCGACTCCGTCGTGCACACGGACGCGTGGCTCCACTGCCTGACTGTCCCCTTTCACTGCCTTGAAGTGTGGAGACGTGCAGCCACATCCACCCGGACGGGACCCTCTGAGGCCAGACTCTGCTGCGCTGTCCGGGCCACAGCACAGCAGCCTGAGCCTGGGAGCCCTACCAGAAGCTTCCTATGCAGGTAGGGCCACGCAGGATTGTGGGATGGGGGTTCCTCGCTCGAAGAAGAAGGTGACGCAACCAGGGGTCACATAGAAATTCAGCAGTGTGAGGTGGCAACATGGGCGAGGTTTGAGGGACACACGTTTTACTATTCAATTTCAGGTTGCAAAACTGCAGTCACTGCGGGCCGTTTTATTTCTCTCCTCTCAGACAGAGGTAGCATAAAATCCATCTTCAATCTACTGTACAAAATGCAGGGAGAATGCATGAGATGGCACATATGAAGAGGTCCACCTTTCTCTGACAGGAGGAGTTCAGCATGTTATTAGTCAAACACAATACTCAGAAAAGCTAAATATTAT
This sequence comes from Thryonomys swinderianus, assembly GCA_004025085.1. NCBI lineage: Eukaryota > Metazoa > Chordata > Mammalia > Rodentia > Thryonomyidae > Thryonomys > Thryonomys swinderianus. The sequence continues at coordinate 15,892 of PVIC010020372.1, read as the reverse complement.
TGTTTACTTGATGGTGTCAAAATGCTACTTGTCGTTCAGCTTCTTGCTCATTCCGCTTCCTTGCACTTATTTTTAGGTTAGAACAAGTGCAGCCTATGAGTTATGATCTATATTGTAATAAACAGCTGAAGAGAGTCACTATAATCAAGTGAAAAGTCATCAATAAGGAGAAATGCAATGTTCTCCCTTCACAGGTCCAAAACTATTGTACAATTGGCTTTCTTTCCTTTGCAATTCTTTTTTATTCTACATAGCTATTTTTATAACTGAAGGAGTATCTTGACCTACATGTGTTAAGAGGAAAAAAAAATCACTTAAGTAGCAACAAATGAGATACTATTATCACAGTTCAATATAAAATCTCAGTCCATCACTTAAACAATTTGATCTGTGGCAGGGACAGGAAATTTCCACAGACATCTGTAAAGACTACAAAACATTTTTCAAGCTATCAAATTAAGAGGCACAGGAATAATTAGATGTTGCTTGGAGTCTTTCTATCCTGAAGGGAGAAATTTTTTAGGAAGATAAAACTGTGTGTCTTTATTGTTTTGATATTTGGTCTTAATGAAAACAAGACTATGTCTCAGGCAATGACTGAGCTACAAAATGTCGAAAGGTCACCACTAATTATTTTTTCAACAAGCTAATCAACATGCCTTGCATAGACAGAATGTTAATGTATCCTCTCAAGATCTACACGCAGGTTAGTTTAACAGATGCTGGAGCATCTTCCCAGCCCAGGCAGCCCCCTCTCTGCGAGTGGGCTGAGAAACCACTAGAAGGGCCCAGGTGCCATTCTGTCCTCAGAAAACGCCTTCTCAAGAGTGGCCATCTGACTGAGGTCAGCTCCTCTTAAACACTTCTGTGAGCAGCGGAGTTGGAGGTTGGAGACATGGAATGGTCTCTGAGGGATGTTTTAAGTAAGGATGAGCACACCTGTACAAGCAGAGGCAGCCACTACCAACAATGGTACAGAGGGACCCAGAGAAAACTGGCACTCAAAGGAGAAGGAAATCAGTAGGTGGAGCCACAAAGGTGGAGCTTATTCAACTTGAAGAGCTTCCAGGCCCAGCCGCTCCCTGCCAGATGCGATCACAGTCCTCTGCTGCTTCACCTCTAAGTCCTTCCGAGACTTGACCATGCTCATTCCTGTTGGGTTTAGCGACATGTCACCTGAAGAACCTTTACCACCTGGCAGAGCAGAAAGACAGCTTCTCTGCTAAGGCTAAAAACAATGAAATGTCTATTGAGAGTTTCTGAATATTATGACTCAGTACTCAAAATCATGGAAAAAATTGGCAGCAGTATTTTTAGGCTTGGACTAGCAAGAAAAAGTGTGCAAGACCAAATCACTGGAAAAAAGTTATAAAACACATCAGCTACTATTTTAACCTACAAGGCCAATACAATAGCATTCCTCAAACAGGTCATATCATGAAGTCTATATTACAAGGCAGTGAGCCCCATCTGATGACATCAGTTATGACCAACTGACCAACTGGCCAGCTGTACTCTATACTAAGACTCATCTCAGTGTAGGTAGGGAAAGGTCAGTTGCTTTTGGTTTTGTTTTTGTTGTGTGTGTGCATGTCTTCCAATCCAATGAAGTCTAATTCTTTTTATTTATATCACTTTCTACTAATAAAGAGCTTAAGAACTGACACCAGCTTGTGGTCGATACTGTAGTCATATCAAGGCTCAAAATACACAGCTGTGAGTTGAACCCATCTGGTATTTTCTGAAAGACACTGTGACCACTCACAAGTGTAAATGGAGGTGATTCATGTATGGGGGAGGTAGTACAAATTAAGTCTCTGCTTTGCCAGTACTGGCTCTATGACTCTGGCTTGCACATATAACTCCCTGAGAATCTCCTTCACCTAAAAATCCTTGAAGATTTCAATTTCCTGACAATCCACTCTGCATAATTCCCCTCCTCAGAAGCCTGGGCAGGGTCTGTGACATGATGGGATAACCATTCTCTTATCAGAGTAGGGAATATAGGATGCTATACAGGCAGAAAGGAGAGCAATTCACTCACTGCTACTTCTGAAGTAAACTGCCATTCAGGGAGAAAGCCACATAGATAGGACCTGAAAGTAGCTTTTTGAGCTCAGACACTCCCCCTCGCCCCCAGCTGAACGAAAACAGCGACCCTCATCCAAACCTCAAGGGACTCAGTTCTGTCAACAATCTGAATGAGCTGAGAAAGGAACTCTAAACCTCAAAAGATTGCAGCCTGTGCCAACACTTCATTTCCTGCCTCATGAGAAACAGCCGAAAAGCCAGCTATGCTATGCCTAGGCTCTGCCCTATAGATGATAATAATAAATAGGTGTTGTTTTATGATGTTAAATGTGTGATGATTTGTTATGTAGCAATGGAAAACTAATACACGGACCAAAACCCACTAATTATGGGGGTTTGCGAAGTGCTCTTAAATCACTTATGAGAATGACTGAGCATGTATATCCTAATCACTCAGCTTACAATAGTGTTCATGTTCATGTTGCTAATCAGTTTTCACAGTCCACACAGGCCTATTTACAGCGTAAGCAAATGGGAAACAGGTACAAACACTACACTCACACCAGTAAAATGCCACCACAAACCATGCCTCCTTGTACGGAAGACAACCTACTTACCTTTTTCAAAAGTTAGTTTGTATCTCTTAGGCCATTCTCCTATATCTCTCTTTTGATAAGTAGCCTGGGCATATTTGCAAAGGTAAATACTGCCATTCCTACTACACCACAGAAAAACCTGAGCCCAGACCCCATTCCAGCATACACAGCCAGACAGTTCATGACAAAACCAGACTACAAGTCCGGTCTCTGAAAACTAATCTCTCACACCTTTAAATAAAAACCTTTCTTTACCTGTAACAAGCTGCCTCATACTTTCAAAAACATTATCTCCAATCACAATCAAGGTATCTGTCCATCCTGAAATCAACAATATTTTCCAATTCTCAAATAAAAAATTAAAGTGGATATTCCCATAAGCCAAATCTTGGAGGTTGAACTAGAACTAAAACTCACAATCCTTAGTGCCTCTGCAGTGATAATTAAAACACAGGCACAGTCTGCTAGAGATGTGAGGACCCACAAGGTGCCGCATTCTGCCCTACTCCACCAAACATGGTCGTCGGAACCTCTAGCCCAGTGTACCACACTTGTGGCTCACATATCGGCTCATGGCAATGTTCACACTTTTTCAAGGGCCATCTCTCTTATAAGTTGTAGAATTCTTTGCGGGTAGTTTTATGTATATCATAACTGGTTGTGAACATTTGTATTGACATGTTTCACAACTAAGAAACACTACTTTTTTTATATATTTTGTGTCCAGCTATCCGAAAATATGGAATTTTAAAACATTTTTTACCTTCCAACTAAATAAGCATTAGTAATTCATATAGGTTGTCTTCTGTTTTATAACTAAATTTCTGAGACTCTCAAGCACATCAACGTCACTGAAACAACACACTTTCAGATTTTTGAAAAGTCATTTGGATGAGACAGAGAAAAAGCAAATAAAACACTTGTAGTGTGAAGCAGCTCAGGTCTCAAGTGAGCAACATAAATCCGTCTTCTGGGAGTGATGGGACTGAATGACTCCACTCTATCTTGTGCAGCAACCACATACTTTGTCACCACAAAATTCTGTATCACTAATGGTGAATAAATATATGTGCCCCAAGAAATATGTGTGAAAAGTTACTCTCCAAGAGTGAGAACAGGAAATGGCTGCCAGGATCAACACTGTGCAGAAGAAACAGCTCCAACAGCCAGGAACAGCAGCTGGACGTGGGTCCCTGAGGGGCTGTGGCCGAGATACTGACCTGCAGCTCCTGGGGCTCAACATCCAGCACACTGGTGGCCCCTGCTGCCTTCACCAGCTGGGTCCCACCCGGGCAATGGGGCAGAGGCACAACAGGGATCCAACTCCCCAGACACATCAGGTGTTTGGTTCTCCCAGGTGACCAGAGCCGGAAAAACAAGTGAATGTGATGATCCCAGGCTCTGTCACTTGGATTCAACATCAAAGTTGGGGTTGAAGTAAATACCATATTTAGTTCATCTGTATAAGGCAACTGGAACTGAAAAGTACATGTATCACTCTTACGCTAGCCTGGTCAAAATCAGTCCAACCAACCAGCTAGACCAGAAATCAGGCAGTGTTTCTATAAAAGGCCGGACAGTAACTAGATCGCAACTGTTCTTGGTTTGCTGGCCATACAGTGTGCCTGTGGAGGATATTCACCTCTGCTATTTCAATGCAGACAACGCATGAAGGAATGAGCACAGGTGGGTTCCACTCAACTTGATCACAGAACAGGCAGTGGGTCAATCAGATTGGGCCCGTGTCCAAACACACACCAAGGAGTCCCATAGTTTGTTGACACAACCTATGATTTTTATAACACTGTCTCAAGACATGATTTTCCCTACTCTGTCCTTTCCCTGCCACCAGATCTAACAGAAGTCTGGGCGTGACCCTTCCCTTCTGAGATTGTCATTCCCAATATATCAACTTGATTAGACTAAGAAAAGGCTAGTGGGTGAGACAAATGCACTTTTGGTTGTGACCAAGTGGGTCATGAAGGCATCATCTTTGGTACTGGACATGGTCCCTGGCCCTTTCCTTCGTGGCACTGTTTTCTTGCTCTGCTCCTGGCTGTCATGAACTAAGGGTCTTCGTTCTGCCATGCTCTTCCATAATAATGTGTCTGCCTTGGCGCCAGCTGACCATGGATTAAATCCCCTGAAACCTTCAGTCAAGTTGAACATCTTCTTCTTTAGACTGTAGGAGTTGGGCAAACTATTAGATCGGTCAAACCCAAGATCCAGTCCAAAGAGATCTGTTAGCCCAGATAAGCACAAGCAATTCACACTAAAGAATTTTTTTTTAAAGTTATAGTATTTTCAAACTGCATATGTTTGGAAAAGGCCAGCTTTAAGTTTGCCAATATTAAACAAAGTTCTTTACTGAAAGACATCTGAGGACCACATGCTAATGGTTATCGAGTAGCTATTAAATAAAAAAGGAACAAGAATCATTTCTGAATTATGCCTGATGTGGAACTATTAATTTCCGCAGATAACAAAGAAGTTGTTATAGGAAAAAACCTTGGGGAATTCTCTTAGTGCATATAAACCACCCTTTATAATCTACCCTCAAACTATCTGTGGTTGTCAGCTTCATCCCAGTGTATCCTCCTCTTCACCCACTTGAGCCATACACTGTGACACAGACATGCTAGTGACTTTTCTATCTCCATGCCAAAATACTGGTGTTACACCCTCCCACCCCACCCCAAAGTTATCTCGCTGGGACCAGATCAGTGGCCTACTCCAAAATGTTACCTGTCAGGCCTTTGTGTCCAGAGAATATCTAAAACAGTAACACGATTATCCCATGCTGTCAGATTTACTCCTAAACTGATGATAAGCAGTTCCCACCTGAACACGTGGCCTTGGGCTGAGCTCGTTTGAAAATAGACCTTGAACACAGTTCTTCTTGTCTCTATAAGACAGTACAATACATTGTTTCATAAGAGATGATCTTTCCCTAATGCACGTGTTGTCATGCTACTCTCACCCTCCCCTACCCATATAATTCACTGAGGAACCCTGAGAACACACACAGAGACAGGTGAGTAGAAAAATACAAGAAGTATTTATAAAAGGAAATAAAGAAGGGCAGCAGACCAGAAAATTATCCCAGAACATATCCGACAAACACCAAATATAAACTATTAAAGTTAATTATTTTATTTGCTCTCCAGACTTTTCCCTTTAGCTTTCAACTTTCACTAACCAAACAGTGATTTTCTATCTTGCTTCTCGTAGATACCCAGTTTGTATGTTGCTCGTGCACAGGCACCTGCACACACCAAGCGCCAGGCTACGAATTACAGCACACCAGAGCTGGAGGGAACAACAGAGTCACTTCTCACGTAAGGCACCATGGCCCCACAGCACTTCTGGGGATGCCTCCCATTTCAGGAGACTGCTCAAGATGGTGAGAAGCCCCTCCTATCCTTCTATGGCCCTCTGATTATAAGGATCCTTGGCATTATTGTCCTGATTTGAGAGATGATGAATCCAGAGCATGGAGCAATTGAGTGATCTGCCCAAGACACTCTAACTCTCAGTGTTAATGACAAAATGTCACATCCAGCCCTCCTTGCAACTGGAGAGGGAACATTTCTTTACATAAAGGAAACTGCATACTCTTCTTCACAGATAACTTAAATGAAATCTGGTTAAGACATAAATCATGATGCCTTGATACACCCAACCACAAAAAGACAAGATCATTCCCTTCCCTGGAACTAACTCCCTATGTTTCTATGTTGCTACACTTTGTTTCATTGACTTTTACATTTTAGAACAGTTTTAACAGAAAAGCTAAGAAGAGATACAGAGAACACCCATACACTACATCACCTTCCCCCATCTCCTCATACAATGTGTCCTATTATTAGCATCTTGAATTAGTGTGACACATGTGTTACAGCTGATGAGCCATATGTTACATTACATAACGTTCATGTTTTATATTAGGGTTCGCTTGGGGTCTGGCACCTTCTTTGAGTTTGGACAAACACGTAGTGGAACACGTGCACCATTACAGGAGCACACAAAACAGTTTCACCACCCTGAAAATCTCCACCTATTCACATCCCTCCTCTCCAAACCTCTAGCAATGCTGTCTCCAGTGTGTTTGCTTTCCACAAGAGCAGATAGTAGGAATAGTATCCCAATTAACCTCAGGTTATGGTTATTTCACTCGTATGCATATAAATTGCCTGTCTTTTCATACTTTGACAAGTTGCTTCTGTTATCACTGAATAGTATTCCACTATATGGATGCACCACATTCTGCCTAGACATTCATCTTGCTTGCTTCCAAGTGGCAGCAACAGCAATTAAGTCTAATATAACTATCCGTGCATAGGTTTTGCCATAAGTTTCCAACTGTTTTGAGTAAAAGCCAAGGAATTCAAACGGTGGAACACACTGTAAGAATACAGATCTCTATGTAAGAAACTGCTACCCTGTCTTCCAAAGTGGCTGCAGTATCTGGTATCCTCACTAGCAACTGGTAAATCATTGAGATGAAATAACAGGAATTGCTTGTTGCATAAATTTATGGCCATATCTCTTATGCTTCAATGGGCAAGATTTGATATTCATTATACTTAAATGTGCATAATGATTATATCTTGATTCCAACTTTCAGGGGGATTAAAAGATTAGATATTCATTAAGCCCTTCCCCTGTTCTAGGCAATATGTGGGCACTGAAGACAGAGTTGTGAACAAAACACCTGGTCCCAGCAGGCACAGGCTTGCAGTGTAGTTGACACCAGGGTGTTGACATTCATGGTCACATCACAGGAAAAATAGCCAGAGGTCAGGAAGGAGGAGCTGGACAGAAAACCACAGAGTAAGGGTCCCACACACACATACAGGAAGAGAAAAGAGAAGTCCTACACTTTCCTTAACTGTTCTCCCACTGTTACCAGCAATAAAGGATCCTACCAAAAAACCAAAAGAGAAAAGTGAACCAGGAGCTACAATAAGGGAGAGCTGGTAGAGGTTTTGGAGTCATAAATGATTGTCACCCCTGAAAGGACTTTCGACAAACACTAAGGATACAGGAACACTGATTTTTAAAATTAGTATCACTGTCACAGAATGTAAATTCATACACCCGGTTTTCAAAAAGCTGCACTAACAGAAATTGTTGGATATGTTTGAGGGACTGTGAGAACTAAACACACTTTCTACTTTAAGGCTTACAGCCTCTCCACCTCTGTGCCTCTGACCTCCACGTAGGCTGGTGTCTAGCAGCACCTTTGAGCCAGCTCTCATGATTCCCGAAGACTTCACAGGGACAGGTTTGTAGGGCATGCTCTTCACTGCCAGGGCATAACTCACCATGCTGTGTCACAGCCAGACTTTAATGCCAATAAAGATTCATTAGGTCTGAAAAGCCTGAGTCAGCAGTGTCCCTTCAGTGACCTGAGGCTTCATGTTGGCACAGAGCTCTGGAAGGTCTCATCCAAGAGGGAAAAAATGAGCCTAAAGGACAGTTCTTATTTCACATACAACAACAAAGATGGCAGATGACAGATGGCAAATGGCAGCCCACATAGACAAGGAAGATCAAAAGGGGAAACTTAAAGTACTTGAAGAAACACCAACCTACAAGCCCAGCTGCGTTTCCTTCCGTGAGTTCTCTCTGGTGAAGGAGAACTGACGCACACTGTTGACTCTGGTTTTGTAGAAATACCCTACCAGCCAAGGACTTGGTGATGCCATGGGTCTGGCCCAATCTTTAGAGGCATCAGGTAGACCCGAGCAGTGAGGAACTGAGTACATGTACACTTGCAGACTAACAGGAATCTGATGGGGGAAGGGCCTGTAGTGTTACTTCGCCCATTTCCTCTCTTCCTGTCTGTAGAGACTTTCAGCCACAGAACATAACAAATGTCAACACTTAATGCCAATGCTCACAAACCTCTGTCTCCTACTTTGGCTTCTGGAGCCAAGGGCATCTTTTATATCTCTACTAACGTGTATGTGAGACATCTCAAGCTCTTGATATGGCTGGAGAAGAACTAGAGGAATAGAGCAAGGGCTGGGAGTGATCATTTGTTGTCCTTTTCCATAAACCCTTCCTTACACTCCATGAACAGTTTATGAGCAATTCCTCATGACTTTCCTTCAAATATAGTCTGGCCATCTCTCTCCATCCCCACAGACACAACCCCATTCTGAGATCTCCTCATGCACAAGTGAAAACAGCCTAATCACTGGCCCTCTCCCGCTCTCCACCCTACAGGCTGGTCTCCACGAAGCAGTCAGAGAGACTACAGCAAGTCAGACCACCTCTCTTCCTGCCTGAGACACTTCAATGCCCTGCAGTTATACACTGAGTAAAAGCTATATTTCCAAGTTTAGCTTTAAAGCTGCCTATAAATGAGTCCCTGTCCACCTCCTCATCTTCTTCATGACCACAGTCCAGCGCCAAAAGGTCAAAGTGACTGTTCATGATTCCCACTCAAAGAGGCCACTATTCAATCACCCTTTCATTATTATCTTCATTCTCTGTAGTGTAGTTATCATTTTTCAAATGGCACATGTGCGCATCTCAGTAAACTCTGCTTACAAAGGTATCTCCAAGGCCCACAAGTATATTCAGAACAGACAAGGTCTTCAATGAGTATTTTGTTGAAGGAACAAAGACTGATAGGCCTTTCAGTAAGTTCAACATAATTGTCTTCCCCCTCTGGTGTTGCAAATAAGTTTTGGTTTTTGTTACCGTTGATCAAAAGATGCAACAGTTAGCTTGGTCTTAAGAATCATGTTGTAGGACCAGAGATTTAGCTCAAGTCGTACCAGAACCACGTTACAGACCAGTATCAGTAACTGCTGGAGCCTCCCACCATGTTCTAAGAGAGCCCAATAAGCCCAACCTATAGACTGCACACTCCAAGCCACTGAGTAGAATGACAAGTGAAATTAAATTTAATACGTAAATAGTTTTGTCCATTTGCAAGCCAACTCTGCACTAGTTAGATGGGCTTTGCTGAGAATTAGAGGCACTGAGAGCAAACTCAGAATAAACAATAATGAGACTCCAAGACACTCCAGAGAGACCCGTGTAAGGAAAACACTGAAACCCCATTTGACTTGCAGCTCACCATGGTATTGTTTGTCATTTTTTATTATACTTCCTTTTTTTTTCTCTTCTTTGGATTTAGGCCTTGCAAAAATCCTTCATACTTTATAAGCTTTAAAGTAATAGAAACACTAGTCATTGTTGACTTTTGCCCATACCTCAAATTCAATTTTAAAGAGATATCATCAGGAGGGCTAAAAGGCCCTGGGCTGTACTTAAAACAATAGTAAACTGAATCATGTCTCCTTAATTCCCCATGTGAGTGTGTCTGTGGCAGACTTATAAAGCATACGCTGATGCCAATAATTCTAAGGAGAAAAATTCTTCAGCTTCCAAGATCTAATCCAAAGCAAACACAGCACAGCACATATGGGTAGGTGTTGAGGGACTGGACAGCTGAGATTTATGGGCAAAGATGAAAAGACCTTGAATGTGTATAGCTTGGCTAAGGAGACATGATAACTGCCCTTAAATATTTGACAGGGTAAATACCAAAAGGGAAAGAAAATAACGGCCAGAGCTACACAAAGAGGCAATTAGGGGTAATGGGAGTCTTGGACAAACATGATAAAAACCTTCCTGGCAGGAAGACTTCGCAGACGGAAGAATAGTTCACCCGAGCCCAGGACCAACTTCTGTCCTGGGAGTCTTTCTCAAGGTTCCCCCACTATGCCTGGGGCAAGACTGGTTGGCCTGACTTTCAACCAGCGCAGGATCTGAGAAGCCTAAGTCTGCAGGGAGATGGCTGAGCTAGCTGTTTAGGCGCCTCCCAGCTCCACTCTACCGCCTTCCTGAGGAAAAATGTTTCCAGGAGGTCATTTCAGGACCCCACGGTGGAGCTGAAACTGTTTGCCTCAGGACTCTGGGTTACTACAGGCTGGGGACCAGGGGGAGTGAGTTAGACTGCTCAGCAAAAGGCCCTGCACATCTAGGGGCCGGAGGGTTAGCTCAGTGGTTCCGGCACCTGCCTCGCAAGTACATGGTCCTGAGTTCGATCCCCGGTAACCACATATAATGCTGGGCGTGGAGACCCGCCCACCAACAATCAACACCGCATACCACAATGCCGGACGTGGTGGCTCACGCCTGTCATCCCAGCACTCAGAGGCAGAGACAGGAGGATTGCTGAGTTCGCGGCGGCTTGCCTGGGCACCATAGTGAGCCCAGGGCCAGCCTGAACTACAAAGTGAGACCCTGTCTCAAAAAAAAAAAGGCCCTGCACATCAGAATGGCTTTGCCCACAGCTGGGGTCCCAAGCCTCAGTGACAACTGAACCACCTTGGAAGCTACCATTTCTGAAACTTCTCCTGGTCACACTTCCTGGACACGGGCCACACCATTAGCAGAGGCAGAGCTGAACTCCAAGCCTGCACAGTCTGGCTGGACGTTCTGCACCCCGCTGCTGGGACCAGCTGCGAGTATTCTCAGTTTCCCGAGAATTCCAAACTACAATCTCTGCCTCTCCTTCAGAGCTGCACAGACGCTACTTTCCTAATTAGCTACCATTTCTGGCTGGGATGAGAGAGCTGTATCAGTATGTTGGCTGCAAGGCTGAAGCATCTGAATCAATCAGTAAATTGATTAGTTAACTTGAAAACCAACAAGTTTCTACTCCAAACCTTACCAGAATGTACTACCACAGCCAAACCTTTTCTAAATGAGTATTTCTAACATTTCTGAATATTTGCCCTAGAATAAAATAAATACAATGTCCTTCCTGTTTGTTCACAGTTCATAGTGATGTATTTGGGGGACATGATGCAATTATAAGAACCCCAAATTGCTGGAACTGGGTCCCAACCAGTGTGGGCACCACCATTCCCGCAGGAACCAGGAAGTACAGATTTAGTGGGGAGAAGTGCTTAAAAACTCTGGCAGCTGCTGATCTTTTTCCATGTAACTTTTCCACATTTTGGTTTATTTTGTGGTGACTCCATGAGTTACAATCTTTTTCCCAGATTTACATCTATGAATAATCCAGACCCACTTGTTCAGATTCGAGTCACCTTAACAAGTATTGACTCTCCTGTAATAAGGATAGTACCATTAAAAACAGTAATATTGACACAACTACCAACACTACGCCAGCGCCTTCCGTTGTACTAACTCCAGGACTCTGTCCTCACAACAAACCTATGCAGCGAGTGCTGCTGACCAGTCTGTTTCCTTAAGGGCTCAATGGAGGCTCACAGAAGCAAAGCAGCGGAGCAGGACAGCAAAGGGAGGGGCACAGGCAGAACGACAAGTCAAGCAAATTTGTTCACACTTGTCCCCTTTATTGTCTGCCTGCCCATTGTGCCAGTGGGAGGAAATTACAAGAACAAATAAGGTTCTGTGGCTCATAAAGGGCCTGTCATAAACTGTAATACAAATGCCCCGAGAACCAGGAGCCTCAGGCTCAGAAATGCAACAGATGGGCAGACAGATTTGGAAAAAGATGTATCCAAAATGAACTAAAATGAATCAGGCGAGTGTCTTAGGACAGCTGTGTGGAGATCTTCCAATGGTACAGCTAGGCAACTGACTTCATCCAAAGGCAGTGGAAGACTGAGAAAGCTGAGGAGGTGATGCTATCACCTGGGTATGCTTTCCAAGAGTTTAAGGTAGGAGCGCACGGCCTTGAATATGGGACAGAAGGCAGAGGGGCCAATGTTGAGGTTCTAAGAACCATCTCTGCAAAGAATGGTAATACACTTGATGATGGCAGTGAGTCCAAGGCAGAAACTGCTACCGACTGCTGAAAGAGTTCCTCACCTGATAACGCAAACTGTCAAGATTCAACCAACCCTCTTCAAACCTCAGTTACCTAGAAACCTGAAACACAGAGCTAAGGCTGAGAAGGAAGGAATCACTCAGAGGCCCTTGAACAGACAACAATTTAAGATGGTCGACTCTTGGTTGGAACCTATTCAAATAATTTTGTTTATATGCTTTCCCAAGTCACAGCACATTTAGAAGCAGCAAAAGTAAGAGAAATAGCAGGCATCAATAACAAAAAAAGCACCAATGACTACCTGACAAGAAAAACGAAGGCAGAAAGTATTCAAAATCCATAGTAGTCTAGAAACATTTGACTCCAAACTAAACAGCCTCTGTATTCTACTTAGGAAATAGTTGTGTCACAAATCCTCATTTAATGTGATGAGACAGGGCCACAAAGACTAATATTATTCAAGTAGCAGATAGGTGGAGAATACATGGAAGACATATGTCCCTCATTCTCAACCTTTTACAAGGTGGATGCTTCAAGTATCTGGAAGTTCACGACTGCGGAACATCCACCCAGCATGTGAGCCTGAGGATACAATACGCTAGTGCTGATAAGGGAACTGTTGGGCTAATCATGCTGGAATGTGTAGATGTTTCCGACCACGCTCCAATAAAGCACATCATAGTGTGAACTATTTCGCAGTTAGCTTAGAAAAGCTCCGTGGCATACAACTCTGCATAGAGCCCCTGAACACTAATCCTAAGGCACTAGCTGGTCCCCATCTCTCTGGACACCTGGCCACTAAGCCCAGTGAGGGAAAGGCTAGGTTTGTCCTGTTCTGTTCTCTATCTTGGGGCCTGGCACAGAATCCAATAAAGGTTTGAGTAACAGGAAATAAATAGAAAAGTGATGAAATTCAACTAGGAAAATACTTCTTTGAAAAAAAAATAGTGCAAAAACTAATCATTGCTCTTTGCAACTAGAAAGCTAGTTGGTATTTCTAGCAAAAGAAGACATGCATTTGCACAGTCTTTTTAAAAGGTAGGGAGCACTCCACTTCCTGAGGGAAGAAAAGAATGTTCCTCGTGCCCTCACAGTACCAGTGCTGAAAGAACAGAAGTGGGGCTGTCAGGGGAAGAGAATACTGCCACTGGGCAGACACATCAGCTATGTGTGCCCTGATGAGCCACAGAATAAAGGGACCAAGACTGAAATCTGCCACTTTGGTCATAAAATACTGAAAGAGACAGCAACAACTGAAACTTAAGGAAACTGCCCAGGTAAGGGTCTACACCAAAGGGTCTCTGCATTACCACCCTAGCAGCCAGCAAGTACAGACACATCACAGACAGCAAGCGGTGCCCTAGACAGCGGGGTAAAGAGCAAATGTCTCCACTGCTCAGATATACAACACACAGCTGGACACTGAGGGAAGAAGTAGGAAGCCCTGACTGCCGAGACCCAACAGGCTACAGCACAGAGCATGTGATGGATGCCTGGATAGTGTGATTTTTTTAGGAAGCTTTGTGGACAAAAGCGGCTTAAGCTAATTAAAAAGAAAAAAGAAGCCATTGGTGGTTTTACAGATAAGAAAGGGAATAATGAAAAGTTAGAGACAAAAATCAAAGGAGTGTAGTGAAATAAAGATAAAGACAGCAATGCTCTGCAAAGATAAGGAAGAAACAGCTTGGTGTGGAGTCAGGGGAAACATTACGGGCCGAGGCGAAGAGGAGAAGCAGATGGGGCCAGTGCTCGGATGCGCGCAGGGAAAGTCTTCCCTTCTGAATCCCTAAAAGGAGCTGCCCCTGAGGAACATCTAATGAGAGACTCCTAATGAGAAAGTGTAACGTGCAGAACAAATGGCTGTGGGCAGCCGGGCGACAATCAGCCTGGTCTCAGGACTCTGGGCACGTTGGTGCCTCTTGCTTTGCCTCACGCCTCCCTCCCAAACCTTCTGCTGGGTCTTGCCATATGACCATAGGGTTGTCTGCTATGAGTACCAGGATGGCTCAGAAACTCAGCGCTCAAGCCTGCAATGCTCTTCTGCTGGCATTCTCCACCGAGCTCACCACCACCGGGACCCCTTCCCCTCCCTGGGCCAGGGCCTCTCACTTTCTGCTCTAGGATATGACGGAAAAGGCCACCCTCACGAGAAACTGTTTATAGCACTAGTCTCTCCCTGACAGAAAAGAAAGATGAGAAACTAATTTCAGTGCCATTTGCAATAATCCCCAAAATGAAAAGCTTGGGAATTAGAACAAGAATATAGCAGCATTTCTTCTGAGAATAAGGCACCTGATAATGTGCCTTGACTTTTTCATTTAAAAAGAAATAGATGTCTCTGTGAATCCATAGTGTCGTGTTTTCTAACTGAAATACATCACTATAGATATCAGAGCATCAGTAATAAAATTATTACCATTTTAACTTGAGTATGAAGATTCTGTCCATTAAAAAATATTTTATCTTACACTTTAAAATGTTACAATAAATCTTGAGTCATAGAGCTGTCAGCCACAGTGGCAACAGATGTTAAAGAAAAAAACAGAACTCCACCAAAACATATCAGTACAGTAAGGCAGACAGCCCTGTGTATCCACGAATTGTACATCCAGTAGTCAACCAATCTTGGAACAAAAACACCTGGAAGAAAAGGTGTGTCAGTATTAAATGTGTCTACATTTTATTATTCCCTAAACATATTCCCCAATCAATACAGCCTAACAACTTTTTGCATATACATAGCTTTTAGATCATCTTACCATCCAGAGGTGGTTTAAAGCATACACAGGATATGGACTGGTTCTATGAAGACTCTATACTATCTCATATGAACACCTATAGGTTGTATGCACAGGACCTGTCCGCTGGAGGTCCTCTGTTCTTCTCAGGTTGAAATAACAAGGGTCAAATTCCAAAATCATAACTGACTATGCCGAACCCAATCAAAGGGCAGCAAAGGAGTCTGCTTAGAGGACTAGATTGCAGCCAAGGTTCAGAAGTTTAATTCTTGACCAAACCTCGAATGGTCTTGATCAAATGCTGGGGTGAAATCAACTTTTTACTCCAAGAGTGGAACAGTTCAGGTATTTTCTTTACAGGCACAATATAAACTTTTTGGACTCACATATGTTGGAGTCAGGTAAAGGAGAGCTGTGACTTTCCATATGTTGGCTTGGCTAGAAAAGCAGATAGCACTATGTAATTGCGCTTGCTAAATGCCCCTACAAGAGGATGGTGCCGTTCAGAGCCCACAGACCTGTGATACATGGAAGGGCACTGAAGCTGCTAGTGCATGTAGAATGGGTCCCATGTAAGGAAATGCAATTCTCCCTTGGGTGGGGCACAGAGGAGTCTCCAGGTCACCCTATCAGATCAGGAAGGTCACCTGGCACAAGGACTCTAATGGGTCTACTTTGAAGAAGGAAGCAGAGTTTTAAAAAGTCAACCAAGGGCCAGGGTTAGCTGTAGCTCAGTGGAG
>PVIC010020371.1:0-29604 GCA_004025085.1 Thryonomys swinderianus | reverse complement strand
AGGACCTGTGCTTTTCCTTGTTAGTAGGATTTTTTTTTTTTGAGACAGGGTCTCGCTTCATAATTCAGAATCGACCTGAACTCACTCTGTAGCCCAGGCAAGCCTCAAACTCAACAATCCTCTGGCCTATGCCTCCTGAGTGCTGGGATTACAGGTGTGATCCACCACGCCCAGCACTGTGGAATATGGTGCTGATTGCTGGTTAATTGCAGGGGGGAGTGAGTCACCACGCTCAGTAGTGTTGTATGTGGTTATGGGGATCAAACTCAGGACCTTGGTCTTGCACGGCAGGCGCAGAACCTGTGAGCTAAATCTCCAGCCCTGTTGATTGCATTTTTATAACATTTTCAATTTCCAAGATTGATAGCGGGTTGTTTAACATTTTTATATCCTCTTCATTCACCTTTGGAAGTTGTATATGTCTAGGAATGTATATATTTCTTCTAGATTTTCCATCTTCTTGGAGTACAGATTTTCAAAGTATGTGTTCATGATCCTTTGGACTTCTGGGTCTCTGCTGCTTTCCCCATTTTCATTCCTTATACCATGGATTTGAGCCTTTTCCTTCCTTTGTTTGATAAGGTTGGCTAAGGGTCTGTCTGTCCTATTGATCCTTTCAAAGAACCAAATCTTTGATTCATTGATTCTGTGTATTGTTCTCTTTGTCTCCATTGCATTAATTTCTGCTCTGATCCTTATAATTTCCTCTCTAGTATGTGCTTTGGGTTTGTTTTGCTCCTCTTTTTCTAATTGTCTTGTTCATCATTAGATGCTTTATTTCAGTTGGCTCTATTTTCTGAGTGTAGAGACATTCACTGCTATGAATTTCCCTCGCAGAATTGTTTTCATTTTGTCTCATAAATTCCTGTATTTTGTGCTGGGGTTGTCGTTTAGTTGTAGAAACCTTTTAATTTCTTTAATTTCTTATTTGGCCCCTTGGTTGGTTAACAGAATGTTGTTCAGTTTCCATGTGTTTGTGAGGATCTTGGAATTTCTTCTGCTATTCAGCTCAAGTTTCAAGGCACTATGGTCTGATACTATGTAGGGGACAACTTCAATTCCTTTGCACTTACTTGTTGTATGGTCTAGAATATGATCTATTTTGGAGAATGATCCATGACCAGCTGAGAAGAAGGAATATTCTCGCTTTGAATGTTAAAAAATTCTGTAGGCATCTAAAGAGTCCATTTGCTTAAAAGTTTTATATAGCTCAAGCATTTCCTTATTGATTCTTTGTCCAGTTGATTTGTCAGTTTGTGACAGTGGATTGTTAAAATCCCAGACTACTATTGTATTCATGGTTAACTGGCTTTTCATGCCCACTAATGTTTGTTTTATATAGTTGGGTGCATTAGAGTTCAGTGCATAAATATTTATGATTGTTATTTCTTTCTCTTGGATCATTTCCTGTTCAAGAATATAGACCTTCTTTATATCTTTTATTCATTTTGTGTTTGAAATATATTTCACCTGCAAACAAGATAGCCACTCCTTCTTTTTTGAGGTTTCCTGCGGTGTGGAGGATAGTTTTCCAAACTTTTATTTTCAGTCTATGGGTTTCCTTATGAATTAGGTGTGTTTCCTGTATGCAGCAGATTGTAGGATCTTGCTTCTTCATCCAATCTGCTAGTCTTTGTCCTTCAATTGGCCCATTGAGCCCATTGATATTAGTGGTCATGACTGATATGGTCATATTCCGAGCTGATATGTTTCCCTGTTCTTGGTTCTTTACTTCTTTGCTTTTCCCCTTTTACATTTAGTTTTTTGTTTGCTCCAATGAATTCACTCTTCTTGGTTTCGTGGGTATGCAATTTTCTGTTTTTTGTTTTGTTTTGTTTTGTTTTGTTTTGTTTTGTTTTGTTTTTTTTGAAGATGTTCTTTAGGATGTTTTGGAGTGCAGGTTTTGTTTTTTGAAGTTTTTCAGGTGTTCTTTATCATGGAAGTATCTTATTTCCCTGTCTCTTCTGAAAGATAGTTTTACAGGATACAACAATCTAGGTTGGAGGTTGTTTTCCTGAAATGCTTGAAGTACTTCTCTCCATGCTATCCTTTCATTGAGTGTTTGTGTTGAAAAGTCTGTTGTGATTCTAATGGGCTTTCCTTTGCAGGCGATTTTCTTCCTTTCTCTCACTGCTTTCAGTATTTCATTCTTTTGTTGTGCATCTGGAACCTTGATAATTATGTGTGTAGGTGTAGATATTTTTATTTCACGGCATTTTGCAGTCTGGTAGCTGTCATTTATCTTTATGTATCTGTGAAGTTTTCTGTTTTTATCTCTGACAATAGCTTTTTTATGTCTTTTACACTGTCTCCTGCTTTCTCAGTGAGTCCAATTAGTCTTATATTATTTTTCTTTGAGTCATCTAGAAGCTGTTGAATTGATTTCTCATGGTCTCTTGCTCTTTTTTATAGATTATATCTTTCCTGCTCATTGGCTGCTGTGCTCTCCTCTAGGTCTGACATTCTGTTCTCTGCTTTATTCATCCTACTTTGCAAGCTTTTATTCTCCTTCATCATTCCCTGGAACTCTGCTTGAAGCTGTTTAAACGGTTCCATTGCTTCTGCTATCTTGGATTCTATCATCTTGCTGATCTCTTATTTAATGATGTCTTTCACTGTGGAAAGTGTCCCCATTTTGATCGCAGAGATGAGTTTTGAATTCCATTTTAGTAGATCCGTTTTAATTACCATCTGCAAGAGTCCTATTGTTTGAGTTTCAGTTTGTCCTATTACCGTTTTCTCTGACTTTCCCTCTGGTGGTAATCTTTGTGTCTGTTTTTTTTTGTTGTTGTTGTTGTTGTTCATTTTCTCATTTCTACTCTTTCGTTGTTACTAATGCTCTTCTTTGCCTGATGACAGGACAATGTTTGTTGCAGGTCTCTTTCTACTATCTAGGGCCCTTTGGATATGGCACTTCCCTGGGGTGTCCTCCTTGGATCTGTCATGACCCTTGAGAGTTCTCAGTTCTAACACATCATGGGAGGTATTTGAGCAGAATAATCATATCATGTTTGTTACCATAAAACATTCAATGCCAGTATCACTATTAAACCCAGTAAATAAGATAATATGTTTTTTAAAAATTCTACTCTGAAGACTTTGAGCTTATTTATTACCTCTATGTTCATGTGCCAGAATATAAAATTAATCAGGAATGTGTGCTCAACCTGTTGATCATAAATGTACCCCTCGAACCCTTTGGTGATAAGATGTCACTGGGGAATGAGGGAGGTAGGGAGACAAGAGGATAATGAAATAGGGTTAGCAGATTTATGAAGATCACGTATACCCTAGAACCTCATATATGCCAGTGGGTAATAGAGAATAAAAAGGCATATATAAAACAGTACCTGCTATATGCTGTAAGACCGTTAGAGACTTTGCACACCTTCTTATAACATTACAGAAGAAGAACTAGGGAAGCCTAAGAGCCTTTTACTTCTGGTTATTGCTTCTGAAAGGAATATAGGTGAGGGTGTAGGGACAAGAGGTGAATAGAGGGATCTAGGAGTAGATGGCAAAATAGGAGCTAGATTTCCTTTTTAAAAAATCTTACCTGGTCTCTCAGTGTGGCTCCAGTAGCACACCTTCTGTGGAGGGATACAGGAGATGGCTCTGGCTCCTCTGGATCTTGGGTCCTCACAACACAGCTCCAGGGTGGGATTGGGGCTGGCCTGAGACCCTCAAACCTCTGTTGTGGGGATGGTGCCTGTGGTCCTTAAATGACTCCTCACTGCACAGCTCCAGGCTGGAGTGGGCCAGTGGGCAGGCTTCAGTCCTCCACTGCAGCTGGAAATGGAATGGCACCCGAGGTAGCTGAGTCCCTGCTGCCCCTGGTTGCAGTGGGCCAATGGGCAGCCCTCACTCCCCCGCTGCTGGAAACAGAATGACGCCCCATGTGGCTGAGTCTGCGTTGCTCTGGGCTACAGTGAGCTGGTCAACAGCCCGCAGTCCACTGACAGTGGAAAAGGAATGGCACCTGTTGCAGCCAAGTCCACACCACTCTAG
The DNA here is from genome assembly GCA_004025085.1 of Thryonomys swinderianus. NCBI lineage: Eukaryota > Metazoa > Chordata > Mammalia > Rodentia > Thryonomyidae > Thryonomys > Thryonomys swinderianus. Next base: position 25,596 of record PVIC010020371.1, on the reverse strand, counting down.
GGTGCAGTGGGCTGGTGGGTGGCCCTCACTCCATCGCCGCTGGAAAGGGAATCAAAGTTGCTCCATTTTTCTAATGAAAGCATTCACTGCAATGACTTTCCCTCTTAGAACATGTTCATGTCCCATAGATTCCTTGTATGTTGTATTGGAGTTCTCCTTTAATTGTAAGAAGAGTTTAATTTCTTCTGTGGTCCATTGGTTTCTTAGCAGTGTCCTGTTCAGTCTCCAGGTATTTGTGATGATCTTGGAATTTCTTCTGTTATTCACCTCCAATTTCTAGCACTTTGGTCTGACAATATACAGGGAATAACCTCCATTTTTTGCATTTACTTAAACCCGTTCTATGAAGTAGCATGTGGTCTATTTTAGAGAATGATCCATAGAAAGTTAAAAAGAATGTAAATTTTTACTTTGTGGGGAGAAATACTCATTAGATATCTATGAAGTCCATTTGTTTAGAACTTGGTTAGCTTAAGTATTTCCTTGATGATTTTTTTTTTTGTCCTATAGATCTATTTGTCAAAGTGGTGTATTGAAGTCCTCCCCTAATATTGCATTCATGTTTATTTGGTCTTTCTTGTCCATTCATGTTTGTTTTAAGTAGTTGTGCACATCAGAATTTGGTGCATAAATATTTAAGATTGTTATTTCTTTCTCTTGAATTGTTTCCTGTACAAGAATGTAGTGATCTTCTTTTTCTCTCTTAATAAGTTTTTGTCTGAAATATATTTCATCTGCAAATAAGATGGCCACTCCTGCTTTTTTTCAGTTTCTTCATGCATGGAAGACTGTTTTCCATCTTTTTACTTTCAGTGTATGGCTTTCTTTATGAATTAGGTGTTTCCTGTATGCAGTAAATTGCAGTACCTTGCTTCTTTTTCTTTTGATCCTCATTTACATTTATTGGTACATTATATATTCGCATCACAATTATACTCCACTTTGAGAATTTGTACCAGTATATGACACAACTTAATTCTCATTTTCCCCCTCTCCCCCCCATCCTAACTCCATCCCTATATACACAAGCTTTGTTTTCTTTTTTAACTACCATTTTTTTCTTTCCTCATTATTTACCCCTAAACCCCATTTCCCTTTGAATATATACTATTTTACAATATAAAGAATCTTGCTTCTTGATCCATTCTGACAGTCTGTGTTTTTTAATTGGCCCATTGATCCCATTGACATTAATGGTCATGACTGATATGGACTGATATAGAGCTGTCATATCTTCCTCTTCTTGGTTCTTTTATTCTTTGCTTTTGCCCCTTACCCATTAGTTTCTTGTTTGTCCCAATGCGTTGACTCTGTTGGGTCTCATGAATTTGTCCCTTTATTTTTCTCCAAGATATTTTTAAGAATATTTTGGAGTGAAGGTTTTGTATTTGTGAAATTTTTCAGATGTTCTTTGTCATAGAAGTACTTTATTTCACCATCAATTTTGAAGGATAATTTTGCAGGATACATCAACTTAGGTTGGAAGCTGTTCTGCTTCAGTACTTGAAACACTTCACTCCAGGCTCATCTTGCATAGTGTGTCTGGGATTAGAAGTCTGCTGTGATTCTGATGGGGTTCATTTTGTACTTGATTGTTTTCTTTTTTTTCTAGCTGCTTGCAGTATTTCATTCTTTTTTGCATTTCTGGAACCTTAATAATTATATGCCTAGGTGTAGATTTTTTATATCACGATCATTTGGAGTCCTATATGGTTCCTATATCAGTGTGCAATCCTTTTCCTTTCCCTGTGAAATTTTCCACCATTATCTCTGTGCAGTTTTTTAAATGTCTCTTGCATTATCTCCTGCTTCCTCAGTGAACCCAATCAATCTTATGTTATTCTTCTTTGAGTCATCTAGGAGCTGTTGCATTGATTTCTCATGGTCTCTTTCCATTTTCCATAAAATTATGCCTTTCCTGTTCATTGGTTGTCATCCTGTCCTCTAGGTCTGAAATCCATTCTTCCACCTGATTCATCCTACCTTGCAAACTTTCACTCTGCTTCTTAATTACTTGTAACAGTATTTGTAGCTGTTTAAATGGTTCTATTGTTTTTTTTATCTCAGATTATGTCATGTTTCTGATCTCTTCTTTGGCTTTATTAATTGTTTCATTTACCTCAAATAATATCTCTGTCTTCAGTTCAGAAATCAGTTTTAATTTCCATTTTACTAGATCTGCGTTTGTTAGTGTGTCAGAGAGTCCTGTTGATTGAGCTTCCATATGCTTCATTTCTTTTCCCCGTGATGTAGGCCTTTTTGCTTTGAGATTTTGAGTTTTTCCTCATTTCTGAGCCTTCCTGGGTGATTTGGCCTTATTGTTGGGCTGCTGTGATCATATGTCTATGAAAAGCCCTAGCCACAGATCATATACAATATTCAGGCACCACCCTTTGGAGCTAAAAAGGTTAACAGATAGTTATATGGTAGAGAGGAAAGAAGGAAATTAGAAGTAGAATTAGCGGGTATACAAAGATCACAAGACCCTGGGAACTGATAGAGGCTCGAGGACAACAGAGACTGATGAGACAAATACAAAACAGAATTGACTAACAGCAGTAAGGCTACTAACATCCGTGTTCACCCTTCTGTTATAGTATGGAGGAGAAAAACGTGAAGACTGTATGCATTAACTTATGTGGCAGATACTGACCAGAGAAAGGAAGGTGAGAAAACTAATGAAGTGTGGCAACAATGGGCAATTAAGGCACTATTTTCCCTCCTTTGAAAAATAAGAGTAATTGAGAGAGGAAAGAAAAATCCAAGCTTGGGTAAAGAGCAATAAAATAGTAGAGGATTGAAGAATAGAAATGTAGGGAGGGAAGAAAAAGGAAAAAAAAAAACTGTAACAATAACAAAAAATGAAACGAAACAAAAATCAAAGTAATCACAAGAAAAGAAAAAGAGAATAAAATAAACTGTATTAACAACAAGCTGCACAAGGTATGGACCTGTTGATTCCTGAGTTCTGCTAGGGAATTGCAGGCTCAAAATTGAAAGGTGCCCCTTCTCCCAAAGTGAGTCAAGAGTCCTGTAACTGGCACTTGGCCCAGAAATTCACTGATGGTGAAGTTCACAGATTGCTCAGCTCAGTGGGCATCCCTTCAGTATGGTGGGTGGTGGGCTCCAACGCAGAGGTGTGGTGTCACAAACCCAAGCAGGAAGCTGCAACTGTGGGACCACTGTTTACAGCTCTTGCTGCTTGGATCTTGATGTGCCTCAGAAATGATGTCTGGGCCAGGGAATTACTGTCCCTTTCAGAGGCAGGCAGGGCTTCCTTGCTTGACTGGGCAGATCTTTGTCTTTTCTTGGAAACCAAGTCTATAAATGTTTAAAACTACTAGCTGTTTATCAGACAAAGGGCTATTATCTACAATATATAAAGAACTTAAACAGATTAGCCTCCCCAAATTTAAAAATGGACATCTGAAATGAACAGACACTTCTCAGAGGCAGAAGTCAAAGCAGCCAGGAAGCATATGAAGAAATGTTCAACATCACTGGTCATTCGAGAGATGCAAATGAAAGCAACACTGAGATTTCATCTCACTCCACAAAGAATGGCCACTATTACAAAATCAACCAACAATAAATTCTAGCGAGGCTGTGAGGAGAAAGGAACCCTTCTCCACTCTTGGTGGGATTGCAGACGTGTGCAACCATTGTGGAGATCTGTTTGGAGATTTCTCAGAAAACTAGGACTTAAGGTCCCATTTGACCCTGCTATCCCCCTACTAGGAATATACCCAAAAGAATTGAAAAATCACATTGGAAAGACAGATGTACACCCTGTTCATAGCCGCTCAGTTCATGATAGCTCAATCTTGAAAACAACCCAAATGCCCATCAACTGGAGACTGGATAAAGGAGATGTGTTTTTTTTTTTTAATAAAATGGAGTATTATTCTGCCATAAAGAATGACAAGCTTGATTTATTTATGTGCAAATAGCTACACCTGGAGGACACACTAATGAGTGAAATCAATAGATCACAGATAGGCAAATACCGATCTTCTCTTTGATATGAGCATCTGTAGATGCAAATGAGCTAGGAAGTATGACAGTTTTTGTAGAATGGGAAATTTCCAAAGGAAATTTGGTGTGGGAATGTAATGAGGGGAAGGAATAAATATGACTCTAAAAGAAAATAAAAAGCATGTTTATAGGGGGTGTGGAGGTTTGGGTGGGTGGGGATATGGGTAAAAATGAGAATTAACTTGTGTCATATATTGGTACCAATTCCCCAATGTTATGTGTGATTGTGAGATGTATAAATATTATACCAATAAAGAATTCAATTTTAAAAAAAATGTTTAAAGCAGTAGCCACTGTGGTTGCACAGGAGCCTGCTCCATGCCATGGACTACCTTTTTGGAGTCAAGCTGTGGGATGTCATTCTCTCGGTGCAGACATCTCAGCGGGATAACTGCCCTTCCCCACTGGGAGTTCCAGCTTGGGGAGAGGAGAATTGCTCACTTGCCCCCTCGATCTCTCTTGCATTTTCTTTTGATACTTTTGATACTTGCCTCAGGACTTTTTCTTTTTTTGTTCACTTGTTTCTGGAGGGAAGAATTCACTGCAGTTCTACCCTCAAGCTACTGTATTTCAGGATGGGAACAACAAACTAGGGAGAGGGAGAGCCTAGTTTTGTTACCTCTCTGCCATATTCCTAGAATCCTCCTGGATGAATGGTAGTAACCATTCTTTCTCTAGTGAGGGGAAATCTCAGTGTTGTTTTCATTTGCATTTCTTCAATGACTAGTGATGTTGGATTTTTTTTTCATGTTTTTTTTTTGCTGCTTCTACTTCTTTATCAGTGAAATATTTGTTCATTTAAGGTGTCCATTTTTAGACTTCGGGTCATTAAATTTGGAGGCGTTTTTTTTTTTCCCCCCTTGGACCATATGGTAAAAATTTCTTCCCACACTGTGTATTATCTCTTCACTCCATTGCTGGTTTCACTTGCTGTTCCAAAACTTTTTTTTTTTTTTTTTTTTTTTTTGAGGCAGGGTTTTGCTTTGTAGTTCAGGCTGGCCCTGAGCTCACTATGTAGTCCAGGCAAGCCTCGAACTCAGCAATCCTTCTGTCTCTGCCTCCCGAGTGCTGGGATTACAGACATGCACCACCATGCCCGGCCCTGTGGTATGTGGTGTGTGGTATTGATTGCTGGTGGGCATGAGTCTCCACCCCCAGCATTGTATGTGGTTACCGGGGATCGAACTCAGGACCTTGCGCTTGCGAGGCAGGAGCCGGAACAACTGAGCTAACCCTCCAGCCTCAAAACTTTTTAATAAGATGATATCACAGTATTTTATTCTTTATGACAGTTCTTATTAACTGTTTTATTCATAATGTATTTTCCTATGCCTATGTTTTCAAGAGTTCTCCCTAACTTAATATATACACACATATATTTGAGACAGTCTCGCCTTGTAGTTCAGGCTGGCCATGAGCTCCATATGAAGCCCAGGCAAGCCTTGAACTCAGCAATCCTCCCGCCTCTGCCTCCTAAGTGATGGGATTACAGGTTTGAGCCACTAAGCTTGGCATTTGTGGTATATGGTACTGATTACTGGTGGGTGTGAGCCACCATACCTAGCATTGTTACAGGTGGTTACTAGGGATTGAACCAGGGACCTTGCACTTGCTAGGAAGGACCTGGAACCACTGAGCTAAATCTCTGGCCCATCTATTTTAATATTTTGATCTTTGTTCTATTTGAGTTTTAGCTTAGTACCTGCTATGAAATATAGGTCTAGTTTAAATTTTTGGCATGTTGAAACCCACTTCTTCCAGCACCATTTATCAAAGAGTCCATCGTTTGTCCAGTGGGAGTTTTTGGCTTCTTGTCAAAGATTAGATGGCTGAGTATGTCTGGAGTTGTTTTTGCATCTTAAAATCTTTTCGGTTATTTTATTTTATTTTTTGGCCTGATTTTTGGCTGGTACCATGCTGTTTTTTTTTTTTTTTTTAGCAGCTTTTTAGTATATTTTAACTTAAAGTTGGGAATTGTGATACCCCTTTCTTGTCTTTGTTAGGTAGAATTGTTTTTATTATTCCGTTTCTCTTTGGGTTCCAAATAAATTTTTGGATGTTTTTCTGTAGCTCTGTGAAATTTGCTATTAGAATTTGAATTGGGATTGTAATGAATATATATAGGAATTTTGGAAGTATGGCTATTTTCACTACATTGTTTCTTCCTACTAAGGGGAAAGAATGTCTTTGATTTTCTGATGTGTGCTTTGTTTACTTTTTGTTTTTCAGTGTTGTAGTTCTTAATTCAGAGGTCTTTTCTAGTTTTGTTAAGTGTATTCCTGGATATTTTATTTGTTTGGATGCCATTTTTAAGGGAATTTTTTTCTCCTATTTTTCATTCTGTGTATTTGCTGTTCATATATAAGGAGGTTATAGATTTTTTGAGTGTTGACCTTGTATCCAGCTATTCTGCTGAACTTGGCATACAGTACATTTCTTTTCTTTTCAAAGTCTTTTTGTGGATTTTCAGGGTCTTCTATATAGAGTATCATGTCATCTGCAAATAACTACCATTTAATTTCTTCATTTTCTATCTTTATTGCTTTCATTTCTCTTGTCTAATTGCTGTTTCTAATATTTCCAGAATTATTTGTAACAGGAGTGTGTACAGTGGACATCCTTGTCTCATTCCTGATTTTATTGTGAAAGATTTCAGTTTTTGACCATTTGGTATGATGCTGGCTCTGTTTCTTGTTTTTGGCTTTTATCAAGTTGAAATACAGACCATGTTTTCAATTCTCTATAGAGGATTTTTTTTTTTTTTGAGACAGGGTCTCGCTTTGTAGTTCAGGCTGGCCCTGAGCTCACTATGTAGCCAAGGCAAGCCTCAAACTCAGCAACCCTCCTGTCTCGGCCTCCCGAGTGCTGGGATTACAGATGTGAGCCACCACGTCCGGCACTGTGGTATGTGGTATTGATTTCTGGTGGCCGTGATTCACCACGCCCAGCATTGTATGTGATTACCAGGGTCGAACTCAGGACCTTGCACTTGTGAGGCAGTCGCCAGAACCATTGCACTAAATCTCTGGCTCTGTAGGCTATTTTTTTTAATTATAAGTTGATGTTGGATTTTTTCAAACACTTTTTGTGCAACTTTTAAGATGATCTTAGGGTTTTTATCCCTGACTCTTGTTAATATTTATTGATTAATGTATAGTGAGCCATTCTTGCACCTGAGATCACATTGTATGGTCTTCTTAATTATCTCTTACATTCCCTTTGCAAGTATCATATAGAGGAGTTTTGCGTATATGTTCATTAGAGAGATTGGTCTGTTATTCCCTGTTTGGCTGGGTGTTTGTCTGTTTTTGGAATCAAGGTCATGGTTGTTTCCACAAACGATTTTGGGAGATTAGTTTCTTTTGTTTCTAGAAGGATTAGGTTGTTAATTTGAGATCATTCTTTTCCTAAAATGGACATTCATGAATTTCCCTGGTAAGGATCTTTAACTGTGTCCTATAAATTCTGATAAGTTATATTGGCATTAAACTTACTTGTAGAAATTGTCTAATTGCTCATTTAATTTTCTCTGGGACCCACTGTTTTTTCAGGAAGATATTGCACTTCTATTTTTCTTATTTCCCTTGCTATCAATTCAGGGAGTCCAGGGGTCTGATATAATACATTTGCATATTGTGGCCTCCTGAATTTGTATTTTTTGAGATGGAACTCTGCATTTTTCTGTGTGTGTGTGTGTGTGTGTGTTTGTGTGTTTCTAAAATTGAATTTTTTATTGGTACAAATTATATACATCTAACAACCACACATAGCATTGGGGAATTTTTAGCAATATATGACAAAAGTTAATACTCATTTTTACCCATATCCCTACCCACCCACACATCCCCAACACCCATATACATGCTCTTTTATATTCTTTCAGAATCATATTTATTCCTTCCCCTAATTATATTCCCACACCAAATTTTCTTTGGAGATTTTCCATGCTAAAAAAACTGTCATACTTTCTAGAGCTCATTTGCATCTATAGGTGCTCATATCAAAGAAAAACATCTGGTATTTGCCTATCTGTGATCTATTTATGTCACTTATTAGTGTGTCCTCCAGGTGTATCCATTTGCACATAAATGAATCAATCTTGTCATATTTTATGGCAGAATAATACTCCATATCATAAAAAAACACATGTTCTTTATCCAACCTCTATTTGATGGGCGTTTGGGTTGTTCCTACAACTGGGCTATCACGAACTGAGCTGCTGTGAACAAGGGTGTACATGTGTCCTTCCAATGTAATTTTTAAAATTCTTTTGGGTATGTTCTTAGCAGGGGGACAGCAGGGTCAAATGGGACCCCTAGTCCTAATATTCTGAGAAATTTCAATATGGATCTCCACAATGGTTGCACAAGTCTGCAATCCCACCAACAGTGGAGAAGGGGTCCTTTGTCCCCACAGCCTCACCAGCATTTATCGTTGGTTGATTTTGTAATAGAGGCCATTCTTTGTGGAGTGAGATGAAATCTTACGGTTTTAATTTGCATCTCTCAAATGACCAGTGATGTTGAATTCTTTTTTTTTTAATATGCTTCGGAGCTGCTTTGACTTCTGCTCCTGAGAAGTGTCTGTTCATTTCACATGCCCAATTTTGAATTGGGTCTTTAAACTTGGGGAGGTTAATTCATTTACGTTTTTTATATGCTTTGATAATAGCACTTTGTCTGATAAAAAGCTAATAGAGATTTCTTCCCATGTTGTTGGGTGTCTTTTAGCAATGCCAGTGGTTTCTTTTGCTGTGCAGAAGCTTTTCAGTAGGATGAGATCCCATTTGTTGATTATTTCTGCTAGTTCTTGTGCTATAGAGGTTTTATTTCTTACAGTCTCTGCCTGAGCCAATGTCTCCAAGAGTTTTACCTAACCTGTTTTCCCGCAGATTTATTGTTTCTGTTTTAATGTTCAACTTTCGAATCCATTCTGATTTTAGTTTTCTACACGGTGAAAGACATAGGTCTAGCTTTAGTTTTTCGCAGGCTAAAGTCCAGTTTTTCCAGCACCATTTGTTAAAGAGGCTGTCTTTCCTCGACTGAGGATGTTTGGCTCCTTTGTCAAACATAAGGTAGCTTAGTGTATCAGGGGTTGTTCCTGGGTCTTCTAATCTATTCTGCTCATCCTGAGGTCTGTCACTTTGCCAGTGTCATGCAATTTTTATCACAGTGGCTTTATAGTAGAGTTTTACATTGGGTTTTTAATACCCCCGGCCCTGTCGTGGTTGCTTAGAATTGCTCTTGCTATTCTAGTTTTTTTCTGGTTCCAGATGAATTTTTGGGTTATTTTCTCTAGCTCTGTGAAGTGTAGTGTTGGAATTTCAATTGCAATTGCATTGAATCTGCATAGTAGTTGTGGTAGTATAGTCATTTTGATGATGTTGGTTCTCCCTACCCAGGAACAAGGGATAGCTTTCCACTTTCTGATATCCTTTTCTATCTCATTTTTCAAAGTCCTTGAGTTTTCAGAGTAGAGGTCCTTCACTTCCTTTGTTAGGTTGATTGCTAGATATTTCATTTTTCTGCGTGCTATTGTGAAGGGGATTGACATTCCAATTTCTCTCTCAGTGAGTCTGTTGTTTGTGCAGGCAAAGGCTGTTGATTACTGAGCATTAACCTTGTATCCAGCAACACTAAAAAATTTGGTAACTATGTTTGGCTGTGTTTTGGTTGAGTTTTTAGGGTCCTCTATACAGAGTATCATATCATCAGCAAATAAAGACAGTTTAACTTCTTCCTTTTCTATCTTTATTCCTTTTATATCTTTGTCCTGTCTGATTGCTGTGGCTAATGTTTCCAGCACGATATTGAACAAGAGTGGTGACAGCGGGCATCCTTGTCTCATTCCTGATCATAGTGTGAAAGGTTTTAGTTTTTTCCCATTAAGTATGATGCTTGCGGTTGTTTTATCATAAATAGCTTGTATTAAGTTGAGATAAAGTCCATCTGTTCTGATTCTCTGTAGGGTTTTGATCATAAATATGTGTTGGATTTTGTCAAATGCTTTTTCTGAGTCTATTGAGATGATCATATGTTCTTTGTCCTTGAGTCTGTTACTATAGTGTATTACATTAATGATTTATGTATGTTGAATTAGTCTTGCATATCTGGGATAAATCTGACTTGATCAGGGTTTATGATTTTCTTGATATCTCTCTATATTCTGCTTGCCAGTATTTTATTGAGGATTTTTGTGTCAATGTTTATTAGAGAGATTAGCCTGAAGTTTTCTTTTTTGGAGGCATCTTTCCCTGCTTTTGGAATCAAGGAGATGGTTGTTTCAAGGAATGATTGTGGAGCACTTCTTCCCTTTTGATTTCAATAAAAAGTTTGAGAACTACTGGCCTTAAATCTTCTTTAAAGTTTTGTAGAAGATCTGTTTCTGCTGGACTGAGGGCAGCCCACCGGTCCACTGGACCCCAGAGTGGCATGGACTCGGCTACTGGGCATGATCTGTGTCCAGTGGATGGAGGGCTGCCCACCAGTCCACTGCATCCTGGAGCAACGTGGAATCGGCTATTGGGCGTCATCTGTTTCCAGCGGACTGAGGGCTGCCCACTGGCCACTGCATCCTGGAGCAATGTGGACTCAGCTATTGGGTGCCAACCGTTTCCTCTGGTGGTGGTGGACTGAGGACCTCCCACCGGCCTACTGTAGCCTGGAGCAGCATGGACTCGGCTACTGGGTGCCATCCATTTCTGGCAGACTGAGGGCCACACACTAGGCCATTCCATCCTGGAGTGGCACAGATTCAGCCATTCCAGAGGAAGTGGAGGACTGAAGCCTGCCCACTGGCCCACTGTACACTGGAGCTGTGCAGTGAGGAGTCAGGTATGGACCCTGGGCACCATCCCTCCCAAGTCGGGTTGAGGGCCTCCGCCCAGCACAAACCCCACCCTGGAGCTGCCTTGTGAGTACCCAGTTCCTAGAGGAGCCAGAGCCATCTCCTGCATTGCTCCACAGTTCCTAGAGGTGCACTGAGACCAGGCAAGATTAAAAAAAGGGGGAATCTAGCTTCTATTTTGCCATCTACTCCTAGATCCCCCTATTCAGCTCTTGTCCCCACACCCTCTCCTAACTTCCTGTCAGAAGCAATACCAGAAGTAAAAGACTCTTAGGCTGCCCTATCTCTCCTTCTGTACTATTATAAGTCTTACAGCATACAGTTGATACTGTTGTACATATGCCCTTTATCCTCTATTACCTCCTGGCATATATGAGTTTCTAGGGTATAGGTGATCTTCATAAATCTGCTAACCCTATTTCATTCTCCTCCTGTCTCCCTACCTCCCTGATTCCCCAGTGACCTCTTAACCCCATAGGGTTTGGGGGGTACATTTACGATCCATATTTTGTATTCTAAATTCTGGCATATGGACATAGAGGTAACACATAAGCTCAAAGTATTCAGAATAGAATTGAACAAAAATTTTTATCCTATTTACTGTGTTTAATACTGATATTGGCATTTATTGTATTATGGTAACACACATGATGTGATTGTTCTGCTCAAATACCTCACATGATGTGTCAGAACTGAGAACTCTCAAGGGTCATTACAGATTCAAGGAGGACCCCCTGAGGAAAGTGCCACATCCAAAAGGCCCCAGGTTATAGAAAGAGAACTGCAACAAACATTGCCCTGTCATCAGGCAAAGAAGAACATTAATAACAATGAAAGAGTGGAAATGAGAAAATACACACACACAAAAAAAGATACAAAGATCACCACCACAGGGAAAGTCAGAGAAAAGGGAAATAGGGCAAACTCAAATTCAAACAACAGGACTCTTGGAGATGGTAACTAAAGTGGATCTAGTAAAATGGAAATCAGCACTCATCTCTGAGATCAAAACAGGCATACTGTCCACAGTGAAAGACATCATTAAAGAAGAGATCAGTGAGATGATAGAATCCAAAAAGCAGAAGTAATGGAACCTTTTAAACAGCATTAAGCAGAGGTCCAGGGAATGATAAAGGAGGACGAAAGCTTGCACAGTACAACGAATGAAGCGGAGAACTGAATCTCAGACTTAGAGGATAGCATACCAGCCAATGAGTAGGAAAGGCATAATCTATGGAAAAAAGCAAGGGACCATGAGGAATCAATTCAACAGCTTCTAGATGACTCAAAGAAAAATAATATAAGACTGATTGGAGTCACTGAGGAAGCAGGAGACAGTGTAAAAGACAAAAAAGGTATTGTCAGAGATAACAACAGAAATCTTCACAGGAAAAGAAATAGACACACAAATAAATGAGGCCTATCAGACTCCAAAAGGCATGACATAAAAATATGTACAACTAGACACATAATTATCAAGGTTCCAGATGTACAACAAAAGAATGAAATAATGAAAGCAGTGAGAGAAAGGAAGAAAATCACCTACAAAGGGAAGCCCATTAGGATCACAGCAGACTTTTCAACACAAACACTCAGTGCAAGGAGAGCGTGGAGAGAAGTATTTCAAGCATTGCAGGAAAACAACCTCCATCCTAGACTGTTGTATCCTGCAAAACTGTCTTTCAGAATAGACAGGGGAATAAGATATTTCCATGATAAAGAACACCTGAAAAACTTCGCATATATGAAACCTGCACTCCAAAACATCCTAAAGAACATCTTTAAAAAAAAAATAGGAAATTCCATACCCATGAGACCCAGGAGAGTGAATTCATTGGGGCAAAGAAGAAACTAAATAGAACAAGGGAAAAGCAAAGAAGAACATGGCAGCTCTGAATATGTCCATATCAGTCATAACCATTAATGTCAATGGACTAAATGGGCCAATTAAAAGACACAGATGAGCAGATTGGATCAAGAAGCAAGATCCTATAATCTGATGCATACAGGAAAGACACCTAATTCAGAAGGAAACCCATAGACTGAAAATAAAAGTTTGGAAAACAATCCTCCATGTGACAGGAAACTGCAAAAAAGCAGGATTGGCTGTCTTGTTTGCAGATATAATAGACTTCAAAATCAAACTGATTAAAAGAGATAAAGAGGGTCACTATATTCCCATACAGGGAGCTATTCAAGGAAAAGAAATAACAATCATAAATATTTATGCACCGAACTCTAATGCACCCACCTATATAAAAAATTACTGGACATAAAAAGCCAGTTATTCATGAATACAATAGTAGTAGGGTAGTTTAATACTCCACTGTCACAAATTGACAGATCAACTGGACAAAGAATCAATAAGGAAATAAATGAACTAAATCAAACTTTTGAGCAAATGGACTTGTTTATGCCTACAGAATTTTTTCACACTTCAAAACGAGAATACACCTTCTCAGCTGCTCATGGATCATTCTCCAAAATAGATCACATTCTATTCCATACACAAGCTTAAGTAAATGCAAAGGAGTCAAAGTTATCCCCTGTATACTATCAGACCACAGTGCCTTAAAACTGGAGCTGAATAGCAGAAGAAATTCCAAGATCCTCACAAACACATGGAAATTGAACAACACTCCGTTAACCAACCAATGGGAGAGAAAAGAAATTAAAGAAGCAATTAAACCGTTTCTACAACTAAGTGATAAGCCCAGCAAAACATACAGGAATTTGTGGGACACAATGAAAGCAGTTCTGCGATGGAAATTCATAGCAGTGAATGCCTATACTCAGAAAATACAGCAAACTGTAATAAACAATCTAACGATGAACCTCAATTAGAAAAGGAGGAACAGAACAAACCCAAAGCAAATACTAGAGAGGAAAATATAAGGATCAGAGCCAATATTAATGCAATGGAGACAAAGAGAACAATACAAAGAATCAAGGAATTAAAGAGTTGGTTCTTTGAAAGGATAAATAAGATCAACAGACCCTTAGCCAACCTTATCAAACAAAGGAAGGAAAAGGCTCAAATCCATGGTATAAGGAATGAAAATGGGGAAATCAGCAGAGACACAAAGGAAGTCAAAAGGATCATAAGCACATACTTTGAAAATCTATACTCCAAGAAGATGGAAAATGTAGAAGAAATGGATAGATTCTTAGACACATATGCACTTTCAAACGTGAATGAAGAGGATATAAAAATGTTAAATAACCCGATATCAATCTGGGACATTGAAAAAAAACCTACCAACAAAAAAAAGCCCTGGTCCGGACGGCTTCACTGCTGAATTCTACAGAACTTTTAAAGAAGAGTTAATACCAGTTCTTCTCAATCTCTTTAATGAAATTGAAAGGGAAGCAGTACACCCCAAATCATTCTTTGAAGCAACCATTACCTTGATTCCAAAGGCAGGGAAAGATCCCAACAAAAAAGAAAACTACAGGCCAATCTCTCTAATAAACATTGACACAAAAATCCTCTGAAAAAATACTGTCAAACAGAGTACAGAGAGTTATCAAGAAAATCATACACCCTGATCAAGTCGGATTTATCCCATGGATGCAAGGCTGCTTCAACATACATTAATCAATCCATGTAATACACTATATTAACGATCTCAAGGACAAAATCATATGATTATCTCAGTACACGCAGAAAAAGCATTTGACAAAATCCAACACCCAATTATGATCAAAACCCTACAGAGAATTGGAATCAATGGACTTTAATCACAATTTAATAGAAGCTATTTATGAGAAACCAACAATCAGGATCATACTCAATGGGCAAAAACTGTAACCTTTTACACTAAGTTTAGGAATGAGACAAGGATGCCTGCTATCACCACTCTTGTTCAATATAGTACTGGAAACGTTAGCCATAGCAATCAGGCAGGACAAAGATATAAAAGGAATGAAGATAGGAAAGGAAGAAGTTAAACTGTCATTATTTGCTGATGATATGATACTCTATCAAGAGGATCCTAAAAACTCAACCAAAAGACTGCTAGACTTAATTACCAAATTTAGTAGTATTGTTAGATACAGGGTCAGTGCTCAATATTCAACAGTCTTTGTGTACACAAAGAACAGACTCAGTGAAAGAGAAATTGCAGAGTCAATCCGCTTCACAGTAGCTCCCAGAAAAATGAAATATCTAGGAATCAGCCTAACAAAGGAAGCGAAAGACCGCCACCCTGAAAACTATAGGACTCTGAAAACGGAGATAGAAAAGGAAACCAGAAAGTGGAAAGATATCCGTTGTTCCTGGGTAGAGAGAACAAACATCATCAAAATGGCTATACTCCCACAACTATGGTAGAGATTCAATACAATTCCAATTGAAATTCCAACGGTATACTTCACAGAGCTAAAAAAATAATACAAAAGTTCTTCTGGAAACACAAGAAACCTAGAATAGCAAAAGCAATTCTAAGCAACCACAACATGGCAGGGAGTATTATGAGACTCATTTTAAAACTCTATTATAAAGCCGCTGTGATAAAAACTGCATGGTACTGGCAAAATAACAGACATGAGGTCCAGTGGAACAGATTAGAAGACCCAGGAACATCTCCAGTTACACTAATCCAGCTTATGTTTGACAAAGGTGGCAAACATCCCCAATGCAAGAAAGACAGTCTCTTTAACAAATGGTGCTGGAAAAACTGAGCTTTAACCTGCTAAGAGTTAAAGCCAGACCTATCTCTTTCACTGTGCACAATTTAAACTCACAATGAATATGAGACTTAAACATTGAAACATAAACAATTGCTGCTCCCTGGTGGTCTAGTGGTTAGGATTCGGCGCTCTCACCGCCGCGGCCTGGGTTCGTTTCCCGGTCAGGGAAGCCTTTCTGCTGGGCGTGGTGGCTCACGCCTATAATCCCAGCACTCAGGAGGCAGAGACGGGAGGATTGCTGAGTTCGAGGCTTGCCTGGGCTACATAGTGAGCTCAGGGCCAGCCTGAACTACTAAGCGAGACCCTGTCTCAAAAAAAAAAAAATCAGAAACAATAAACCTGCTGGAAAACAGGCTAGGTAAATCTCTTGGAGACATTGGCTTAGGCAGAGACTTTATGAATAAAACTTCTATAGCACAAGAACTAGCAGAAACAATCAACAAATGGGATCTCATCCTACTGAAAAGCTTCTGGACAGCAAAAGAAGTCGCTGGCAGTGCTAATAGACATCAACATGGGAAAAAATCTTTAATAGCTGTTTATCAGACAAAGGGCTATTATCTACAATATATAAAGAACTCAAACAGATCAGCCTTCCCAAGTGTAAAGATCCAATTCAGAAATGGGCATCTGAAATGAACAGACACTTCTCAGAGGCAGAAGTCCAAGCAGCCAAGAGGTATATGAAGAAATGTTCAACACCACTCGTCATTCGAGAGATGCAAATGAAAACAACACTGAGATTTCATCTCAGTCCGTAAAGAATGGCCACTATCACAAAATCAACCAACTATAAGTGCTGGCGTGGCAGTGGAGAGAAAGGAACCCTTCTCCACTGTTGGTGGGATTGCAGACTTGTGCAACTATTGTGGACATCCGTGGGGAGATTTCTCAGAAAACTAGGAGTCAGGGTCCCATTTGACCCTGCTATCCCCCTGCTAAGATTATACCCAAAAGAATTTTTAAAAGTCACATTATAAAGACAAATGTACACCCTTGTTCATAGCAGCTGAGTTCGTGATAGCTCATTCTTGGAAACAACCCAAATGTCCATCAACTGGAGAGTGGATGAAGAAGATATGGGGTTTTTAAAAAATGAAATGGAGTATTACTCTGCCATAAAGAATGACAAGATCGATCCATTTAGTTGCAAATGGAGACACCTGGAGGATATATTAATAAAGGAAATCAACAGATCACAGATAGGCAAATTCTGGATCTTCTCTTTGACATGAACACCTGTAGATGCAAATGAGCTCTAGAAAGCATGACAGGTTTTACAGAGTGGGAAATTTCCAAGGAAATTTGATGTGGGAATGTAATGAGGGGAACGAATATATATGATACTAAAAGAAAGTAAAACAGTATTTATAAAGGGGGTGGGGATGTTTGGGTGGGTAGGGATATGGGTAAAATTAGGAATTAACTTGTGTCATATACTGCTGCAAATTCCCCAGTGTTATACGTGATTGTGAGATGTATATAAATTGTACCAATAAAGAATTCAATTTAAAAAATGTTTTGTAGGGCTGGAAGATTAGCTCAGTCATTTCAGCGCCTGCCTCGCAAACGCAAGGTCCTGAGTTTGATCCCCGGTAACCACATACAATGCTGGGCATGGAGACTCACGCCCACTAGCAATCAATAACACATGCCACAGTGCTGGGCTGGTGGCTCACGCCTGTAATATCAGCACTCAGGAGGGAGAGACAGGCGTATTGCTGATTTTGCGGTGGCTTGCCTCACCTTCAGAGTGAGCTCAGGGCCAGCCTGAACTATAAAGCGAGACCCTGTCTCAAAAAAAAAAAAAAGTTTTGTGGAATTCAGCAGTAAAGCTGTGAGGACCAAGGCTTTTTTTTATTCGTAGGTTTTTTTTTATTACATTTTCCTTTTCCTGGATGTATATCATTTTTGTTTTGTTTTTTTTTTGTTTGTTTGTTTTGTTTTAACTGTCTTACATCCTCTTTGTTCCTCTTTGGAAGTTCAGATGTGTCAGGAATCTATCCATTTCTTCTAGATTTTTCCATCTTCTTTGAGTACAGATTTTCAAAATAGGTGTTTATGATCCTTCATTCTTCCTCTGGATTTGTGCTGATTTCCCCATTTTCATTCCTTGTAGCATGGATCTGAGCCTTTTCCTTCCTTTGTTTGATAAGGTTGGCTAAGGGTCTGTCAATCTCATTTATCCTTTCAAAGAACCAACTCTTTGATTCATTGATTCTTTGTATTGTTCTCTTTGTCTCCATTGAATTAATTTCTGCTCTGATCCTTATAATTTCCTCCCTTGTATGTGCTTTGGGTTTGTCTTCCTCCTCTTTTTCTAATTGTCTCAGGTTCATCATTAGATTGTTCATTTGAGTTTGTTGTATTTTCTGAGTGTAAGCATTCACTTGCATGGATGTCCCTCATAGAACTGCTTTAATTATGTCCCATAAATTCCTGTATGTTGTACTGATATTGTCATTTAGCTGTAGAAATTATTTAATTTCTTTTGTGGCTCATTGGTTGGTCAACAGAGTGTTGTTCAATATCCATGTGTCTGCGAGGGTCTTGGAATTTCTTCTGTTATTCAGCTCCAGTTTCAAGGCACTATGACCTGATGATATGCAGGGGATAACTTCAATTTCTTTGCATTTACCTTAGCCTGTTCTATGGACTAGAATGTGATCCATAAGCAGCTGAAATGACGGTACATTCTGGCTTTGTAAGGTGAAAAATTCTGTAGGCATCTATTAAGTCCATTTGCTCTAAAGTTTGATTTAGCTCAACTGTTTCCTCACTGACTCTTTGTCCAGTTGATCTCTCAGTATGTGACAGTGAAGTATTAAAATGCCCTACTACTATTGTATTCATGGTTATCTGGCTTTTTGGTCCACTAATGTTTGTTTTATATAGCTGTTTGCATTAGAGTTTGGTGCATAAATATTTATGATTGTTATTTCTTTCTCTTGGATCATTCCCTGTAAGAGAATATAGTGACCTTTGTATCTCTTTTAATCAGTTTGTGTTTGAAATCTATTGTATCTGCAAACAAGATAGCCACTCCTACTTTTTTGCAATTTCCTGGAGCATGGAGGATTGTTTTCCAACCCTTTATTTTCAGTCTATATGTTTCCTTTTGAATTGGGTATGTTTCCTGTGTACAGCTGATTGTAGGACCTTGCTTCTTGATCCAATCTGCTAATCTGTGTCTTAGAATTGGTCCATTGAGTTCATTGACATTAATGGTTATGACTGATATGGACATATTCAGAGCTGTCACATTTCCCTGTTCTTGGTTGTTTTCTTCCTTGCTTTTTCCCTTGGTATTTAGTTTCTTCTTTGTCCCGAATCAATTCACTCTGCTGGGCCTTGCGAATATGGAATTTCTTGGTTTTTTTTTTTTTTGTCCCCCCCTCCCCCAAATGTTCTTTAGAATGTTTTGGAGTGCAGGTTTTGTATTTGTGAAGTTGTTCAGGTGTTCTTTGTCATGGAAATATCTTCTTTCCCCGTCTATCCTGAAAGATAGTTTTACAGGATATAACAGTCTAGGTTGGAGGGTGTTTTCCTGCAATGCTTGAAACACTTCCCTCCAGTCTCTCCTTGAGTTGAGTGTTTGTGTTGAAAAGTCTTCTGTGATCCTAGTGTGCTTCCCTTTGTAGGTGATTTTGTTCCTTTCTCTCACTGCTTTCCGTATTTCATTCTTTTGTTGTGTATCTGGACCCTTGATAATTATATGCTTGGGTGTAGATATTTTTATGTCACGGTGTTCTGGACTCCTGTAGGCCTATTTTATGTGCATGTCCATTTCTTTTCCTGTGAAGTTTTCTGCCGTTATCTCTGCCAACAGTTTTTTGTCTGTTATGTCTCCTGCTTTGTCAATTAGTCCAATCAGTCTTATATTATTTTTCCTTGAGTCATGTAGAAGCTGTTGGATTGATTGATTTCTTATGGTCCTTGCCCTTTTCCATACACTATGTCTTTCCTCCTCATTGGCTGCTATGGTGTCTTCTAGGTCTGAGATTTGGTTCTCTGCTTCATTCATCCTACTTTTCAAGCTTTTGTTCACCTTCATCACCACCTGGATCTCTGCTTGAAGCTGTGTATAAATTTCCATTGCTTCTATCTTTGATTCTATCATCTCACTGATCTCTTCTTTAATGATGTTTTTCACTGTGAACAGTATCTCTGTTTTGATCTCAGAGATGAGTTCTGGTTTCCATTTTACTAGATCTGCTTAGTTACCATCTCCAAGAGTCCTGGTGTTTGAGTTAGAGTTTTCTCTATATCCTTTTCTCTGAATTTCCCTGTGGTGGTGATCTTTGTGTTTAGTTTTTTTGCATATTTTCTCATTTCTACTCTTTCGTTGTTAGTAATGCTATTCTTTGCCTGATGACAGGGCAATTTTTTTTTCCAGTTCTCTTTCTTTCTATTATCTGGTGCCCTTTGGATGTGGCACCGTCCTGGGGTGTCCTCCTTGGGTGTGTCATGGCCTTTGGGTGTTTTCAGTTCTGACACATCATGGGAGGTGATTGAACAGAACAATCACATCATCTTTGTTACCATAATACAATCAGTGCCAATGTCAGTATTAAACACAGTAAATAATATGCAAAATTTTGTTAATTTCTATTCTGAAGACTGTGAGCTCATGAATTACCTCTATATCCATATGTCAAAATTTAGAATTAATCAGCAATGTGCATACAACATAAAATCATAAATGTACCCCCAGAACCCTTTGGGAATAAAATGTCACTGGGGAATCAGTGAGGTAGGGAGACAGAAGGAGAATGAAATAGGCTTAGCAGATTTATAAAGATCAGCTAGACTTAAGATCCTCATATATGCCAGTGAGTAACAGGATAAAAGGGCATATATAAAACAGTACTAACTCTATGCTGTAAGCCCCCTGGAGACTTGGCACACCTTCTTATAATAGTACAGGAGAAGAGATTGGGCAGCCTGTGAGTCTTTATTTCTGGGTGTTGGTTCTGACAGGAAGATAGGATAGGGTATGGAGACAAGAGGTGAATAGAGGGATCTAGAAGTAGATGGTAAAACTGAAGCTAAATTCCCTTGTTTTTTTTTTTTTTTTTTTTTTTTTTTTTTTTTTTAATCTTGCCTGGTCTCTCAGTGCAGCTTTGGTCTGGAGAGATGCAGGAAATGGCTCCAGGCTCCTCTCGGGCCTGTGTCATCCAAACGCAGCTCTGGGGTTGAGTGGGGGCCTGCTGGCAGACCGTAGTTCTCCACACTGGGAATGGCGCCCAGGGTCTGTGACCTGAGTCCTATCGATTTAGCTCAAGAATGTAAATTCTTAGTTTGTGTGGTGAAATACTTTGTAGATGTCTATTAAGTACATTTTTTCAATCTTTTCATTTAGCTCAATTATGTCTGTGCTGATTTTTTATCCAGTTGATCTGTCTATCTCTGAAAGCCAGGTATTGAAATCCCCTACTGTTATTGTATTGATGTTTTCCTGCGTTTCACTTCCATTGATATTTGTTTTATAAAGGTGGGTGCATTAGAATTTGGTGCATAAATATTTCAGATTATTTCTTCCTCTTGAGTTGTTCCCTGTATAAGAATGTAGTGGCCTTTTTTGTCTCTCTTAATCAGTTTTGGTTTGAAATCTATTTTATGTGCAAATAAAATGGCCACTCCTGCTTCTTTGTAGTTTCCCATTCACAGAAAATTGTTTTCTATCTTTTTGCCTTCAGTCTATGGGTCTCTTTCTTAATTAGGTATGTTTCCTGTATTCATTTGATCGTAAGATATTGCTTCTTGATACATTCTACCAGTTTTTTTAGTTTGTAGTTTAGGCTGATACTGACTTTACTGTTTAGCCCTGGCAAGTCTGGAACTTAGCAATCCTCTTGCTTCTGCCTCCTTAGTGCTGGGATTATAGGTGTTAGCCACCACACCTGGGAATGTTGTGTTTGGTACCAAATGCTGGTGGGTGTGAGTCACCATGCCCAATATTTTTGTGTGTGGTTACCAGGTATCCTTCTCTTACTAGGCTGGCACTAGAACCACTGAGGTAAATCTCTGGCCCCTAGTCTGTCTTTTAATTGATGTGTTGAGTCCATTGACATTAATGGTTATGACTGCTATGGACAGACTTAGAGCTGCCATGTTTTCCTGTTCTTTTTTTCTTTTCTTTTTTGCTTTTTCCTCTTCCTCATCAGTTTCTTGTTTGGCCCAGTGGGTTGACTCTGTTGTGTCTCATGGGTTAGTTCCTTTCATTGTTTTTTTTTTCTCCAAGGTATTCTTTATAATGTTTTGGAGTGCAAATTTTGTATTTGTGAAGGGTTTTAGGTGTTCTTTTTCATGGAAGCACCTTATATCCACATTCATTTTGAAGGATAATTTTGCAGGATACATCATTCTAGGTTGGCATTTGTTTTCCTTCAAGACATGAAACACTTCATTCCAAGCTTGCCTTGTATTGAGTTTGGTATGAAAAGTCTGCTCTGATCCTTGGATGTGATTATTTTCTTTTCCTAGCTGGTTACCTTATTTAATTCTTTTTAAAAATACCTTATACTTGGGCTGGAGGGTTAGCTCAGTGGTTCTGGTGCCTGCCTCGCAGGCGCAAGGTCCTGAGTTTGATCCCCAGAAACCACATACAATGCTGGGCATGGAGACTCACACCCACCAGCCATCAATACCACATACCACAGTGCTGGGCGTGGTGGCTCACGCCTGTAATCTCAGCACTTGGGAGGCAGAGACAGGAGGATTGTGGAGTTCAAAGCTTGCCTAGGCTACATAGTGAGCTCAGAGTCAGCCCAAACTACAAACACGATGCTGTCTCAAAAAAAAATACCTTATACCTTTATAATTATATGTCCAGGAATGGATTTTTAAAAATCAGGACCATTTAATGTCCTAGTGCTTCATATACCTCTGTGCCCAATTCTTTTCCTTTTTCTGTGAAGTTTTCTGCCATTATCTCTGTTAAGAGTTGTTTTAAAAATGTCATTTGCATTATCTCTTGCTTCCTCCGTGACTCCAATAAATCTTAAGTTACTCTTCTTTGAATCATCTAGGAGCTCTTGGATTTATTTCTCATGGTTCCTTTCCATTTTCCATGAATTATACCTTTCCTGTTCATTGGTGGTCACCCTGTCCTCTAGGTCTGAAATTCTGTCTTCCACCTGATTAATTCTACCTCACGAACTTTTGCTCTCTTTCTTAATTTCCTGGACCTGTATTTGTAGCTGTTTAAAAGGTTCTACTGTTTTTGTTATCTCAGATTCTATCATGCCCCTGATCTCCTCTTTGGCTTTTTGAATTATATCATGTACCTGAGATAGTATCTGTGTCTACAGCTCAGAAATCAGTTCTAATTTCCATTTTACTATATCTGCTTTTGTTAGCATGTCAGAGAGTCCTGTTGTTTGAGCTTCCAGATGCTCCATTTCCTCTTTCCCCGAATTTTCCTGGGATGGGGATCTTTGCATCTGAGATAACGAGTTTTTCCTAATTTCTGAGCCTTTTTCCTAACTGGGTTATTTTGGTTTTATACCTGGGATGCAATCATCATATGTCTAGCCAAAGTCCTCACCACAGTATATATACAATATTCAGGCATCATCCTTTGAAACTAAAAAGGTTACCAGTGAGTTGGATGGTAGAGAGACAGGAGAGGAAGATATTAGAAATAGAATTAGAGGATATATGAAGATCCCAAGATCCTGGGGGACTGATAGATGCTAGAGGACAAAAGAGACAGAGGAGACAAATACAAGAGTGTATAGACAGCCTTAGGGCAACTAACATCTGTATTCACCCTCCTGTAGTAGTAGAGAAGAGAGACAACAATGCAATGGGTAATCAGAGCACTATTTTCACTCTCTTAAAAAATAAACATGACTGCTGGGTGTGGTGTCCCATGCCCTCAGGATTATATCCCAGCCCGCGCGCGATATAGACAGGAGGATTTCTGAGTTCGAGTCTTGCCTGGGCTACATAGTGAGCGAGATCCTGTCTCAAATATATATATATATATGTTGGGGAGTCAATCCCTTTCACAATAGCACCGAGAAAAATGAAACATGTGGGAATCATTCTAACAAAGTGGATGAAAGACCTCTACTCTGAAAACTATAGGACTCTGAAAAACGAGAGAGAAAAGTATAACATAAAGTGGAAAGACATCCCTTGCTCCTGGGTAGGGAGAACCAACATTGTCAAAATTCCAGTTGAAATTCCAACACTATACTTCACAGAACTAGAGTTAAAAATCCAAAAATTCATCTGGAACCACAAGAGACCTAGAATAGCAAAGGCAATTCTAAGCAACCATGACATGGCAGGGGGTATTACAATACCCAACTTAAAACTCTATTCTAAAGCCACTGTGACAAAAACTGCATGGGACTGGCAAAGACATAGACCTGAGGACCAGTGGAATAGATTAGAAGATCCAGAAACAACCCCGGATGCACTAATCACCTTATCTTTGACAAGGGAGCCAAACATCCTCAATGGAGGAAAGACATTCTCTTTAACAAATGGTGCTAGAAAAAAATGGGCTTTAAACTGCCAAAAACTAAATCTAGACCTATCTCTTTCATCATGTACAAAACTAAAATCACAATGGTTTGGAGATTTAAACATTAAAACAGAAACAATAAGCCTTCTGGAAAAGAGGTTAGGTAACTCTTGGAGACATTGGCTTAGGCAGAGACTTTATGAATAAAAGCTCTATAGCACAAGAACTAGCAGAAAGAATCAACAAATGGGATCTCATCCTCCTAAAAAGCTTCTGCACAACAAAAGAAACCACTTTCACTGCTAGAAGACAACCAACAACATTTGAAAATATCTTTACTAGCTGTTTGTCAGACAGAAGTCTACTGTCTAGAATGTATAAAGAACTTAAACAATCAGTCTCCCCAAGTTTAAAGACCCAATTCACAAATGGGCATCTGAAATGAACAGACACTTCACAGAGGCCGAAGTCAAAGCAGCGAAAAAGTATAAGAAGAAATGTTCAACATCACTGGTCATTCAAGAGATGCAGATCAAAACAACACTGAGATTTCATCTCACTCCACAAAGAATGTCTGCTATTGCAAAATCAACCAACAATAAGTGCTGGCAAGTCTGTGGGGAGAAAGGAACACTTCTCCAATGTTGGTGGGATTGCAGACTCATGCAACCATTATGGAGATCTGTGTGGAGATTCCTCAGAAAACTAGGACTATATCCCATGAGACCCTGCTATTCTTCTGCTAGAAATACACTCAAAGGCATTTTAAAAATAATACTGGCAAGACATATTTACACTCTTGTTCATAGCAGGTCAGTTCGTGATAGTCCAGTCTTGGAAACAACCCAAATGCCCATCAACTGGAGACTGGATAAAGAAGATATGTTTTTTTTTAAAAATAAAATGGCATATTACTCTGCCATAAACGATGGCAAGTTTCATTTACTTATGTTCGTTGAATACACCTGGAGGACACATAATAAGTGAAATAAATAGATCACAGATATGCAAATACTGGATCTTTTCTTTGGTATGAGAACACGTAGAAGTAAATGAGTTCTAGAATGTATGATAGTTTTCATAAAATAAGAAATGTCCAAAGGGAATTTGGTGTGGAAAAATAATGTGGGGAAAGAATAGATAGAGTTTGGAAAGAAAATAAAAGAACATGTGTATAGAGGGTGGGAGGGTTTGGGTGGTTAGGGATGTGGGTAAAAATGAGAAGTAACTTGTCACAGACTGGTACAAATTCCTCAATATTGTGTGTGATTGTGAGCCATATATAAAATGTACCAATAAATAATTCAATTAAAAATAAGTTGAAAATACTCATGTAACTAAAAAGCATATATTTTTTACGTCAGAAAAGTAGCAATAATAAATATGATCATAGAAAACCTTATATCCTTTAATATAGTTTGGTACCAAAAGCATCTTTTTGTAATACCTTTTGTTTATGCCACAGAAATCAATCCTTTGAAAATGACCAATGTAAACATAGCCTGCAAAATTTCTTTGGCTGTTTTATAAAACAAATTTTGACA
>PVIC010020370.1:0-29595 GCA_004025085.1 Thryonomys swinderianus | reverse complement strand
TCCATTAGTTTTTTCTTCTTCCCTACGTTGTATTTATTCACTTATGTATTTTCCCCCTACATTTAAAGAGCTCTTTATAGGAGAGGATCCATCTATGTTACAAGTTGCCAAGACTTTTTTTTCTAGTTGGACATTTGTATTTTAACTTTTCTAGGTATTTGTTGCCATAAAAAGTACCTTATAGATTTTTTAATGTAACAAAATTCTTCAACCTTTATTGCTTCTGGCTTAAGGGTTACTATTTGAAAGGTTTTCTCTATTCCTAAATCACAAATGAAATGAATTTATCTTTATTTTTTTCTAGTTCTTGTATAATTTCTTTCTTAGCATGTAGTTAAATAAATTAAAATTTATAGTGGTAAATGACATGAGATTTAGATCCAATTTTACTTTTTAGAAAGTGATTATCCATTTGTCCCATTTCATGTAAGAAAATGTCCTATTTCCCCCCCCCACACCTCTCAGAAACAGTGATTTGAGATGTCATCTTGACTGTGTAATTTATGGATGTCTTTGGACCTATTTTAGGATTTTAAGATACTGTACTATTTAGAGCCCTATTCTGTCTGTCCAGTCATGCACTAATATTTTGTTAATTTATTATCCAGACTTAATGATATGTTTTTATATCTGATATGGGTGTATTTCCCTTCCCGCTATTTTGCTCATCTTTCTTGGTTCTTGACTTTTTGCCATCATTTTTTCTATGAGACTTTAGAAGAATCATGTCTTCATTATGAAAAATCCTGTTGGTATTTCCATTAAAATTAAAATAAATGAATAGGCTAACTTTGTAGACCATATATCTTTATGAGGATGAGTTTCCTTGTCCAAGTACATAGTGTCAGTTCCAAGTAATCAGCTTTTGTTCGTCTACGGCCATACCACCCTGAACGCGCCCGATCTCGTCTGATCTCGGAAGCTAAGCAGGGTCGGGCCTGGTTAGTACTTGGATGGGAGACAATCAGCTTTTGTTCTCTCATAAGTAAAGTTTCCCTCATGTGAGTTTCTTACATTCTTTTTTTTTTTTTTTTTGAGACAGGGTCTTGCTTTGTAGTTCAGGCTGGCTCTGAGCTCACTTTGTAGTCCAGGCAAGCTTTGAACTCAGCAATCCTCCTGTCTCTGCCTCCCGAGTGCTGGGATGACAGGCGTGAGCCACCACGCCCAGCTCTTACATTCTTGTTGCACTTTTTGCCTATGTGTTTTATGACTTTTTGTATTATTTTAAGTGGCTTCTTCACTAGCTTGTTTCATTTGTGAATAAGAAAGCTATTTATCTTTTTGCTCCATATTAAATTTACATTTTGCTGTGTCACTGAACTGTTTTGGTTGGTAGTGTATCATTTTTCATGATTGTATGATATTGAATTGCATAGCGACATTAAAAGTTAATTAACCAACTCCTTGCTGTTGAACATTTAATTGTATGTGTTCACTATAAATAGGATATGAGCATACTTGCAAATTTTAAAATGTACATACTTATATCTCTATATCATTCCCCCCCCTACTTTTAATACAAGGATGTGAACACACTTATAACTGAATAACTTAGTTCTTTAGCTACTTCTTCATAACAAGCCTTTGGAAGAAAATTTGCTGCTTTGGGAGGGATGCACAATGGAAAAGGGTTTTTAAAATATATTTTGACAAATGGCCCCAGTGAGGGGTTCTACATTTGCCCTCTGAGAATGGAGAGTTCACTTGTAACAGGCCAATCAAAATGTCAAACTCATTACGAACCTGCAGCAATAATTTTCAAATTATTTAGCCACAGTACTCTTTGCTTAAAGGAAAGTCTGGGTATTGGGTTGAATTATATGAAATTGCCATTTTTTCAGGTAAAATGGTTGAATGTGAGCAATTTCTTATGGTCCAATCTAGAGTTACTGGGTTCTGGGGTGATGGGAACTCTATGTAGAGATTCTTTCTAGGTTCTTGTTCTGAACAAAGAGCTGGACAAAAGGACAAAGGTAGCAAGGCTTCACATTTATTAAAGGTAGAAAAAGAAATGAACTTGCTCTTCACAGCAAGTGCTGCTCAATTAAAGTTAAGAAAAGAAATGTACCCCACCAAGTGCAGTCTGGGGGAATGAAAGAGGTAACAGATGGATGGCGGCTGTCCATTATATCTCCCTCTTCTCAGGCTGATTCCAAGTTGAGGTCTTGTTAAAACCTGCTTGAATTCTCATGAGAAGAACCAAAGATGGAGTATTCTGATTGGTTCTGGATGTGGGGCTTTGGGGACTGTTCTGTGCATGGGTCGTGGAACTCTGTGACTGACAGATCACGTCCATCCTCCCAGCCAGTTTGCCATTCCCTAGTCTCCTTCTTCACTAGCAGAAGCCCAGCAAGAAAAGTACAGCTGCTCTGATTGGTAATTGCTTAGAGGTGTTGGGAGGAACTCAGAGAAATGCTTCAGAGCAACTGTGTAGACACAAAGCCCTGTGCAGGGAGAGGGCATTGAAATAAGATAGAAGAAACAAGGATGGGGCAAAGAAAATAACAGTAATTTATAAATGTACTTTTTTTTTTTTTTGAGACAGGGTCTCGCTTTGTAATTCAGGCTGGCTCTGAGCTCACTATATAGCCCAGGCAAGCCTGGAACTCAGCAATCCGCCTGTCTCTGCCTCCGAGTGTTGGAATTACAGGTATGAGCCACCATGCCTGGCACTGTGGTATGTGGTATTGATTGCTGCTGGGCATGAGTCTCCACGCCCAGCATTATATGTGGTTACTGGGATTGAACTCAGGACCTTGCGCTTCGAGGCAGGCGCCGGAACCATTGAGCTAACCCTCCAGCCCTAAATGTACTTTTAAGACCGCAGCTCAGGACACAAAGTTACCCAGGGTTGCCAGACACAACGGCACACACCTGTAGTCCTAGCACTTGAGAGGCTGAGGCAGGAGGATCGCCAGAGTTCAAAGCCAGCCTGTACTACCTGCTGAGACCCTGTTTAAAAAAAAACAAAACAAAAGGAAAAGTTACCCCACATCATCTGTATCTACACTCTAGGCTTGTTCAAGCTTCTTTTCTTCTAGGCCCACTATTCCCCAAATCCTGTAAATGTATTATTACAAAGTCTATAAATTAGCTTAGTTGGTAAGGCAAAGAAACCTGACCTTAAAAGAAACAGATTCGAAGGTTTCAAAGAAGATTTTTAGGTAAACATCTTACAGAACACATCTTAAAGAAACAAAGACACACACAAAAAATAAACTGCACCCTGTTTTTCTCCTCTAAAATGAGCCATTTTCTTTTTACTTGTGGGTGAAGCATTAGTTTTCTCTTGCAAGCCAAGCCTCGATTTTCCAAGATTCATACATTATACAGATTTCACTGCTAAAAACATAAAAATTCCCAACTCCAGACTATGGCCCACCTCTCTCTCTGGAGGGCAGCATCCCATTTCTTCAAGTGTGTACTTTTAAAATCCTGCCTGGTAGACACCTCTGTGCCTCTTACTGACTCAGCCCAACACATCCTGACACATTCTTCTTCCATGATGAAAGTCAGAGAACCCGCAGCCAGTCCCGTTGGTGAGGCGAGTTAAGGCCCCATGTCCCCTCTGGGGACCTTCTTGGGTCCTGTTGGGAGACTTTTTGGGAGCCAGGGATTCTCCGGGCCTCAGTCAGGGCGTGTGTGGGTGTGGGGCGGTGAGGAGCAGCAGGAGGGTCTTGGTTTCCTGCTTTACATGTCTGCATCTCGCGACAGTCTGACCTTGGCCTTGTGGGAGCACCGTGTGCGACGGGCAGGACGAGCTCCTAGAGCGGCTCTGTGCTGTGGAAGGCGGGGGTTCAGTCCCAGATCAATTACTGATGCACAGTGTGATTTAGGACAAGTTTCCAAGCCTGCTCATGACTTCGTGTTCTTATCTATCAATGTGAATTCCTACCTTACTTATTTGTTAAGATAAAATACTATAATGTACTTAAATGCTTCACATATTACAGAACACAGAGTAATTTCTTTCACTGTCTTTCATTTATCCTACATGTTGTCAGCGTGAGGAAAGATGTCCCCAGAAGTGTCAGTCTATACATTTTATCTCAGGGGTTTGATCTCCCGGATGTTTGTGAGGAAAAGGAAGCTAATGCTCGCTCTCGTTTAGTTCCATAGGACCGTTAAGCACTGGAACTCATTATTTCTCTGTAGATCCCAGTCAGAACAAGCCTCAGAAGTCATCAGTTAACTTAGATGGACTTTGATAGGATTCATGCTTGTGAGGCCAACAGCGTCCATGATACTCAGGTCATTAGTCTCCTTTCAAAGTCTCATGACATTTAAGTTGTGGCCTGAAGGAAACAAGAAACTGCCTTAAGATTTCTATCCTGACACCTCACCGCTGGGTTAGAATCGAGTGGGAGGAGTCCTGCGCCTCCCTCCTGCTGTGGTCTCTGACACTGTAGGGAGAGGAGCCTGTGTCATTTTGGTCCACCTCAGAGAGACGAGAGGGTGGCTGGTAACTCAGCCTCCACAACTTCACTTCCCAGAGTGCCACTCACCGCGTCAGTGGGCCTGGCCCTTGTGGGGGACATAACACCACCGAGATGGCAGAGACCGAACTGGAGAAGAGAAAGAAAGGACCTGGATAAATATGTCAGTGGGAAGAAAGACAGAGGGAGAGACTTAAGAGTCATGTCTAAAGAATTATTTAAGTAACAGTGACAAATGAAAACAGAAAACCTCTTCTGCTAAAATAATCAGGGGTCCTCGTTTCCCAATCCAGGTCATTTCTGTTTGGGGGAGGTCTTGGGGCTCAGAGTTTTGCCAATTGTGTGGCCTGGGATGAAAGCCAGTCGATGGAAGTTGGAGTTTAGGACTTTCTTCCAAACAGAAATTGAAGGAAGTTAAAAAGTAAAATGAAAACTGTGTGGGTGGTGAGAGCCTGTCTCTCTATCCTAGAACAGAAACATAAACACACCTGAGAAGGCCTGGTGGGAATAGGACGCTTTGGGGGAAGGTTTCCAGTGGGAAGAGAAAGGTCTTTTTGTTTTCTTCTTCGTTGTTTTCCGGTCTCCTTGGGGTGTGGAGAACCTTCCGTGTGCTTCCTTAAGCTACTGCTCATAAAGTTCTCTGTCTTTTAAAGAAAAAGAACTGAGTAAAAGTGACTGGTGTGTCAGGGAGGTTTCCTTTTACACCCGTGTCCACAAATAACTGATCTCTGGTGATTAAGGTGGCCAGACAGGTGCACACAGACTGCCCCAATCTGGAATGCCGAGGTAGAAGGAACTATTGAATCTCACAATAAAATCGATTTTTAGCTTTTCTTGAGTACGTAAGTATCTTGCTCTGACCTCCAGCAGAGTGGTGATGTTTGTGTGTGGACTAGAGTTGCAGAAATACAAAGTACTGAAGATTATAATAGATATAGTATGTATATGTGTTCTAATAGTTTTTCAGTGCTGGGGATTGAACTCAAAGCCTTATGTCTGCTAGGCAAGTACTGTACCACTGAGCTACATCCCGAGAACTCTGAAAAATCATTTTATTTTCTGTATAATTTCATTTATTTATTTGTTTGTTTGTTTGTTTTTGAGTCAGGGTCTCACTTTGAGGTTCAGGCTGGCTCTGAGCTCACTATATAGTCCAGGCAAGCCTAGAACTCAGCAGTCCTCCTGCCTCTGCCGCCCAAGTGGTGGGATTACAGGCGTGAGCCACCATGCCCGGCACTGTGGTATGTGGCATTGGTTGCTGGTGGGCGTGAATCTTCACGCCCAGCATTGTATGTGGTTACCGGGGATCGAACTCAGGAACCTTGCGCTTGCGAGGCAGGTGCCAAAACCACTGAGCTAACCCTCCAGCCCAAATTTCATTTATTTTTTGTGGTGCTGGGGATCAGAGTCAGGATCCTGCAATTGGCAAGCAGGTACGGTGGCACTGAGTACATCTCTGGCTCATCTGTCATTTATTTTTAACTTCTGAGAGTCTGCTTGAAAGACAAAGGTTAAATGAGCTAAGAAAATTCGAATTCTACTTACCTGCAACATAGGTTTTTCTTTATAAATGTATGAAAGAAGGTAGTCAGGGAGAAAACCTATTTAAACATATGATAAACCTGTTTGATGAATCGGGTTCAGATGAGCACAACTTTGAGACCACAGATTCCTCAGAAATTACTTCATTTACCTATCAGGGATACTCAGAGAAGGTCAAAAGAATATTTAGATGAAGTCTTAAAAATTATTATTTTTTTAAAAATTGTTTTTTCATCTTCTTTTCCATTCCCTACCCTTCCTCTCTTCTCTAACCTTCTCAGTCACCAAATTCCTTCTAATCCCTATATTTCACCAATTATTGTTTTTTCCTCCTGTTTTTTTCCTTTAAAAATTTTTTTCTTTCTCTGTAATCTGTATCTGAACTTCCATTTCTCAGATCTTTCTACCCACTGTTCTTATTAGCTTCACAGAAGGCCTGCAAGCACGTCAGCAGTCATAAAAGGGAAAAGCTGGGCCCCCACATGTGTGTGCACCTGTGTGTGTGTGTGTGTGTGTGTGTGTGTAGGTACAGTACTCCACCACTGAGGCACACCCACACCCCTTTTTTTAACCTTTTAGTTTTGATACAAAGTTTTATTAAATTTCTCATGCTGGCTTGAATCATTTTTTTTTTTAAATTTTAGACAGAATCTTGCTTTGTAGTTCAAGCTTGCCCCGAACTCACTATGCAGCGTATGCTAGCCTTGAATTTGTGGCAATTCTCCTGCCTCTGCCTCCGAGTGCTGGGATTATAGGCGTGACCAACATGCCTGGTTTGAATCTTTTGAATAGCTGGGATTACTGATATTTGCTACCATGCCCAACAAAAGTTGTGAACTCTTACACATAAATGTTTTTGATCCTGCTAGCTATGTGATAATTTTGTAGAATTCATATAATACATTGTTTCCCAGTCACTAAATGACAAAATTTGATTTGCAGTAAGAGGCAAAGCCAACAGTAATCAAAATCCACCATTTTGAAGACAAGAAGGAAGTAGATGTGGGAGAGCCTGTAATTCTAGCCCTAAGGAGGCAGAGGCAAAAGGGGGCACACCTTTAAGGCCACCTGGACTATACAGCAAGCCCCTGTTTAAAAATAAACAGACAAACCCAGAGTACAGAAAGGGAGGGTGGAAAGAGGTGAAATATAGTACAGAATGAAGGACAGCTTTGAACAGAGATTAGATTCTGCTTAGACCCATCGCCTGCCTCCTTTGAGGACTTCATACATGTTGATACTTTTCCTTGGAAGGCTCCCTTTTTATTTTTATTTTTATTTTTTTGAGACAGAGTCTCACTTTGTAGTTCAGGCTGGCCCTGAGCTCACTATGGTGCCCAGGCAAGCCACGGCGAACTCAGCAATCCTCCTGTCTCTGCCTCCTGAGTGCTGGGATTACAGGCATGAGCCACCACACCCCGGCATTGTGGTATGCGGTGTTGATTGTTGGTGGGCGTGAGTCTCCACACCCAGCATTACATGTGGTTACCGGGATCAAACTCAGGACCTTGCACTTGTGAGGCAGGTGCCGGAACCACTGAGCTAACCCTCCGGCCCTCCCTTTTGATTTTTTGAGACAGAGTCTCACTCTGTAATTTAGTCTTGCCTTGACTCGCTGTGTAGCCCAGGCTGGCCTTGAATTTGTAGGGTTTCTCCTGCTTCAGGCTCCAGAGTGCTGGGATTACAGGCAGGTGCCACTATACCAGACAACCCCAGTTTTTGGAAATTAAAGACCATAAACCAATAGCTTATGGAACCATATCTATAGTTTAGTAGGTATTTGATATGGAAAAGAAATCTAACAGAGAGGAAATTGAATTTGAAGATCAAGTGTGGCTATTTCACTGGTAGTTCATGTTAAATGCCTGAGAGTTTCTTAATTACTCCCCTGTTTCTCTAATCAAACAGTATCTGGTCTCCCCCTATCCAGCGCTGTATGTATACCAGCGGTAGGACTTTAGGCTGGACTCTGAAGCTGGTGCTCTAACTACAACATCCAGAAAGGAGAATAGGCAGAGAGGGAGGCGAAGATAAACAGAAATTGTATGATTTAACAGGACAGAGCACAACATAAAGTTTAAAAACAAAAAAATACATTTAATGTTATATGTTGGAGAAATTTCTCAAGGAGGGCTTTCATAGTGTGGTAGAACAAATACAGAATGTTTTGGAGAATAATAGATTTAGAAAATGTCCATCATTTTATATTTGTCTAGTAGGAGCTGTTTTGAAAGCCCCCATTTGTCTTGGGATTAAAATTCTAAGTCCTTAGGAAAGAAAGTAAATACTTATCCATTCATTCAGAATATATTTACACAGAAATCATTACATTCCAACCAAGCACAGTTGTAGACATTAAGAACAGGGCATTGTTATAGTTTATATGTAACATTTTACAGTTATATCTAAAATGTCCCCCAAAGCCTCATGCACTTATAAGAGGGACTTTGGGGAGGTAACTGGACTGTGGATTTTTGATACTCATCAATGGATTAGTCTATTTAAGGGTTTGCAGCTGACTGTGGTGTTAGGAGGTGAAACCTGGTGGGAAGGTGTGCATCACTGTGAGTGTGGCTGGGCGGGTACTATCCCCTCCTCCTCCCTTGATTCCTCCCTGCTTCCTGTCTGCCATGCCATGGACTGTTTCTCCTCTGCTGTGCCACTCTCTTTGAACCAGCTGACTGTGGACTGAAATGTCTACAAACTGTGAGCCAAAATAAGACTCTCCTCTTTAACTTATGGGTATCAAATATTTTGGCCCAGCAGTAAGAAAGTAACTAAAGCAAGCATAGAACAAGATGAACATTATCCATACAGTCTTTTTAAAAATATTTTGTGCATTAGCCTGGGAACTGAACCCAGCGTCTTATGTGTGATAGGTAAGCACTCTAGTGTTGAGATGCAGCCCTAGGACTTTTAATTTTATTTACTTTTTTGAGACACGATTTCACTTAGTTGCCCAAGTTGGTCTTGAACTTGACATTTTTCTATCTCAGTCTCCTGAGTAGCTGAGCTGACAGGTGTGCCACCACGTCCAGCTGTCCTTACCCTCTTATTGCTGACACTGAAACAGAGGAGACAGATATTGAATAGGTTATTAGTCAGTGAGGGTTGAGCGAATGCAATGAGAATTGCAATAGTGTCCAGGTTTGGCAGTCAGAGGAAGGTTTATGGGGAGATATAACTAAAAAAGGGGATAGGCCATCTTTCTCCCTACCCTGGGTGTAGTAAGACAAGAGAACATCAGCTGAGCAACTGAGATGGCACCGCCTGACTTCTGGACGTGGTGTCTCCCCTTTAACTGAAAATAATACATTAATACCAGATTAAGCAAAGAGCTCATAAAATGCATGAAGGCACACTGACCAATCAAAACATACCAAACATTCTTTTGCAGGGAATTGGAAAATGCATTCGTTTTGAAATAATTATCTGGCAATACGTTCAACCTGAAAACAAAACAAAACAAAATTAAAAAAACCGTAATAATTTTTCAACAGAACTGGAGTCATATTCATCCTACTTTCTGAAATTGTATATCTATTTCATAGCAGTGTCAGCTTAATACTATTTATGTTCTGAGGGTAAAAATATGATGTCTGTTTTATTTCACAACATGAACTGAAAGCATTCGCAGGACAGGATGTTGTTTTGGTTCAATAGGTTGTCCAAGGTTTCCTAGGAGTTTTATTCAGTAACTGCTTTCAGCTTTAAGAAATTAATGCTTCCATTTGGTTTTCAGATCCAAAGACTGTGTGAACAGATTTTTCTGTTTTTGGGTGCCTTATCCTACTGCTAGTACGGCTTACGGTAATCAGTCACATAACTGAGAGCTAAAGGACTCTAACAGGTTTTACACAAATTAATCTTACATTTGAGTGGGGATGGTGATTGTTCAGGGATTTCGGGAATAGGCTGGAGTCAGAGGCCTCAAAAATGTTCCAGATTTTAGCTCATGCATGAGTTGGGAAGGCTGTTGCTGATGTTAATTCAGGTAAGATGCTGGCAGGGCTGCTGCTAGCAAAATAAGAATACTTTATGGGAACAATAAAGTGACTGACTTTTTGGGCTACTCAGCAAGTCTCTACTTGTCCCTCAGGAATCTCTCTAATAAACTCTGGAAGGAAAACCCACCCTCTCTCATTTTTCCTGGGAAACAAAGCCTAGGGTTTGTATGTAGGAATACAGTGACATAAAAAAATGTAGTCACGATCTTCTTTTAGGATTCTTTCCCTCCTCAGAGTTCTATCACATCTATCTCCAAGAATTCAGTCCTCTCTCTTGCTGTCTAGAGGCCAGGGGTTCACTGATGTGGAGCCCTACCGTGGTCTGCGCTTTTTGGGTTAAGATTGTTACCTGTTCTGCTCCCTTCCACTGCCTCTCCCACTGTTATGTTTCCTAATATGTCAGTCATAAGTTACTATAAACTTGGGACTTTAAACATCACAAATGTATTCTTCTGCTATTTTGAAGATCAGAATCCTGAAATGGTCTCACTAGGGTGTCAGCAGGCCTGATCCTGTCTGGAGATTCTAGGAAAGATCCCTCTCATCCTATTTTTGAGCTTCTCAAGGCTGCCATTTTCCTTGGCTTGTGGCTCCTTCCACCTCAAAACCAGCAAAGGCCAGTGGGATCTTTCTCACAACATAACCCTATGGCTTTATTTTCACCATTATATCTTACACTGGTTCTTACCCTCCTTCCACTTGCATCGATTACCCTTGTGATGATGTTGACTACAGAATCCAGAGTACTTTCTCTGTTTTAAGGTAAACTGATCAGCAACCTTAATTCACTCCGGCTGTATACATAGTTCTGGAACTTAGGATGTGGACACCTTGTGGCATAGTTATTTTTCTGCACTATCCACTGACCTTTAATTCCATTGCCAAGCAGTTGACTTTCTTTTGCTCAATCCAGATAGAAATCATGAGTTGGCAAAGTATACCTCTGCTAACAGCCCTGAGGCCAGGGGTTGACTCCAGTTAATGTTGGATGCTATTAGTTGATACGACCACCTGCTGGGCTCTGCCTCTGCCACTTGCCACCTGTTGTTGTTTAGTACCAGCTGTGCCAGATACTGTTGGTCGATCCACTGACTGATAGTCTCTATAGCTGATTTTCATTGGTTTCTGTTCTGTAGCTCTTCAGGGCGAACCACCACTAACATTCACTGCTCTTTGATTTAAAGCAGCTGATGGTATCCATATTACTCAGGATATGGGGACTGGGGATTTAGCTCAGATGGTACAGTGCCTATCTTGGAAATACAAGGGCCCAAGTTTGATTCCCCTCCTACTGCCAAAAAGAAAAAAAAAATCTTGAGTACAATGACATAGACCATCGAAGCCCGCACTACAGAGGAAATAAATCACAAGCAGATTCACAGGAAAACTGGAGCAAGTCTTTTTTGCTGTTGTTTTTTGCCCCCCTGTGTGACACCCCCCCATGCTGGCTGCCACCTCGGGTGGGGCTGAAGCCGGCACACGTCTGTTTTGCTTCCATGTGGCTCAGTGGCTGAGTTCCCGGAACAAGGGTTGACAAAGCCAGGAGAAGCCACATTGCCTTTCCTACTGGCATTAGAAATCACCCAGGGTCTCCCCTTTTTAAAAAATTGATTGTATTGATACATTTTATATACATGTTATGATCACAATCAACACTGACACTTTGTACCAGTACCTGACAAAACTTAACTTTCATTTTTTCCCATTCCCCTGAACAAGTCTTTATTTTAAAAGGACCTAGCAGAATGTGTGGCAGAACGTGGTGATGAACATACCAGAGGGACCCCTCTGAGTCTGACCCCAGAAGAGTGAGGAGAGCACTGCTCACTCAGGAGCTGTGGGCCTCTGGCTAGCTCGGGTGGGTGTGGACCTAGTGAGACAGCCCAGCTATCTCTGCTGCAATTGGGGCAAAGGATGGAGCTGCACAAACTGCAAAGTTTGAGGGAGAGCTGAGAAAACTACTGGGTTGAAACTGGGAGTACTTAGACCAGCTAGTTCTGTTCAGTCTCCACCATGTTAGGGTGACTTCCTGAGGCTTCTTGGCCTGGAGCAGACAAGCAGGAGATGCGTCCACACCACTGGCCAAACTCACTTCCTGTCAGAGCCGCCCGGAAGGCAGCAGCGAAGCAACAAGAGGGGCAGCAGGAGGGCATTGAGGAAAAAGGCAAGTTGACCTGGTCCATTCAGGATGAGGACAGCAAGGGAGAGAGAAGAGAGTGAAGGGGGGGTGGGGCAGACAGCGGCCAGACTGTACCCACACTGGCCAGCATGGGAAAGGGGAGAGCCAGGCACTTTTCTTCTGTCTCAATCCTATGGGATTGCTTATGTTCTGTGGCTTGTCTTTTCATTTTCATGCCTTCGTTTAATTTTTATTCTTTGATTTAAAAATTTTTTTAAGAGCAAAAATCTATAATCTTGCTGATGCCTAATTAATCAACTTACTATTTTACGAATTGCATTTTTAGTATATGTGCTGCTGAAGAGAGCACACGAATTGCATTTTTGATGCACCAAGAAATATTTGCCTAACTCTAGGTCTCCACAAATATTTCACAATTTTGTTACTGTTGTAAATGCAGAAAGAATGATAATTTTAAACAATCACCAGATTTTTATAATGAAATAATTCATCTAGGCAATATTAGTGGTGAAAAAATATTAAATGAGGGCCAGAGATTTAGCTCAGTGGTTCTGGTGCCTGCCTTGCAAGTGCAAGGTCCTGAGTTTGATCCCCAAAAACCACATACAATGCTGGGTGTGGTGACTCATGCCCACCAGCCATCAATACCACATACCACAGTGCCGGGCATGGTGGCTCATGCCTGTAATCCCAGCACTCGGGAGGCAGAGGCAGGAGGATTGCTGTTAGTTCAAGGCTAGCCTGGGCTACATAGTGAGTTCAGGGACACCCTGAACTACAAAGCGAGAGCCCCTCTCTCTCTGTCTCAAAAAAATATCCCTTCCATTTCTGCTAAACTTTTTCATATCAAATCTTCTGGAGATTTTTTCTGTATTTATTGAATTGATTTTCTGATTTTTCTTATCATGTTAATCTTATTTTAATATGGCAGATTACATTGGCTTGGGTTCATTCTTAATTGCTGATATGAGCCCTCATGGTTAAACTAAACTGTACTTTTCTTATACTGTGAGATGTAGTTTGCCATGTTCTTGGGAATGTAAGGGTACGTGAAAGTGGGCACATGTTTTCAATCTACCATCTTTACCTCCAAATTAGTATTCGTTAGCTTCTGCCAGCTAATTTACTGTGTTGGCACTTTACTATTCTTAGCTGCCCTTTCTCTCACAAATCCTGACAAGACTTGCAAGTTGATTGTATTGTTTCATTGTCTCCTCATTGAGAATCCAATATGTATGTTCTCAAAGTTTGCTGTATACAGTGCAAGTAGAGTCACCCCTTGATATCCATGGAAATTGGTCCCGAGGCCACACTGGATACCTAAGTCTGTAGCTGCTGAAGTCTCATGTATATTATGGCATGTTATTTACTTATAACCTAAGCACATCCTTCTGTATCATCTCTAGATTACTTATATTGCTGAATGCAATGTAAATGTTATGGAAATAGATGCTATAAAAGTGTTTTGTTTAAAAAATATATATTTGTAACATTTATATGTTTTTTGAGGGAATGTAAATATAAATATATTACTCAAAGGAGCTCTGGTCCCTATTCTCTTTTGTGGCATGTGGTACCAGGGATCGAACTCAGGACCTCATACTTGTGAAACAGATGCTGGAACCACTGAGCTAAATCCCTGACCTCTGGTCCCTATTCTTGACTCTCCATTCTGTTCCCCACTATTCTATATAGAAGATAATTTTCATCTATTGTTATTTTTTCTCTACTTTTTTCATTACCAATGTATATATATTCTTCTTGGCACAGTATTATGTATTGGCATTATATATATATATATATATATATATATATATATGAATATATATATTCTTCTCTTCTCTTTTCTTTTCTTTCCTTTTCTTTTGTTTTCTTTTGAGACAGGGTCTCACTTTGTAGTTCATGCTGGCTCTGAGTTCACTATGTAGCCCGGCAAGCCTCAAACTTAGCAGTCCTCCATGCCTAGCATTGTGGTATGTGGTACTGGAGATTGAACTCAGGACCTTGCGCTTGCCAGGCAGATGGCAGAACCACTTAAATCCCCAGCCCTAAAATATATTTAAATTTATTTATTTATAATTTTGTTCACTATTTTTGTTTCTTTTTAAAGAATCTCTTACTCAAGGGTTGCAATTATTTTATATTATCCTCTATCTTTAAAAGTAAGCTGCCTTTATGTTTAAGCCTTTAGTCTACCTAGAATTGATTTTTGAATATGGTGTAAGGAAGAGATCCATTTATTTTTTCATAAATGGATATTCCCTTTTCCCACACGACTGGTGAGTAGTCTTTCCTTCACCTGCTGATCTTTAGTGTCACTTTAGTTGATGTAGAGTTTCTACACTTCCATGGATCCTCTTCTGGGTTTTCTATTCTATTTGTCATTCTATCTAATCTTGAGAAAACTAATTAAAATTTCAGGTATTTATTTTAGTTCTAAAAATTTCCTGTAAAAATAAATACTATTTATCTGTTAGAAAATTTTCTGCTTTTTCATTCATTGTGAACATATTTATTGCTATGCTCTTGAAAATGGTTATTTTCAAGGGGAAAAATGATTTTTTAAATTAATTAATTAATTAATTTGCCACGTGCACAATTCAGTCAGGATTTGAGCAGAATTTATGGGCAGAATTTGACATTCCCGTTTCCATCTTTCTTCTTTCCTGGATTTTCTCATGTTTTTGCTGCTGTGTTAACCCTAAAATCTCTTTGGTTTTTCAAGCCTCTAAAATTGCAGATTTCTATTTAATTGTGTTTAAAACCTTTTTTGTTATCAATTATAATATGCAGCTGGTCGGCATTTATTTGTGTTTTTCTAGGGTGCACATTATATTATCCTTTTTACAAAACCTGTTATCCCATCTCTGTCATCACTCTCTCCGCATGTTGTGGATAAAGCCTGAGGCCTCGTGCCTGCTAAGGAAACAGTTTACCACTGGGACACACCCCACCCTCATGTTACACTAGTTATTTATTCCACTTCTTTAGTAATTTTAAATTATGCCCTGGGCATTGTAAATGGTACTTTGCAAAGTTTCTGAAATCTGTTTTATTCCTTTGGACCAGGTTGATTTTGTAGACAACTTGACTGGTTCTCTAAATTAGTCTGCCTCATGGTGAAATCTGTTTAATAAATTTTTTATTCTGGGACTGGGGATTTAGCTCAGTGGTTCCAGCACCTGCCTCACAAGCACAAGGTCCTGAGACGTATTTAGACAACAAATGCTCTCAAGTAAAACTCCATGAAAAGTGAAAAAGTCACTTAGTCTGTTTCTTTCTTCTTTGTACAGACCCCTCTCCAGTTTCTGCCTGATTTTAACCTTTTTCCAGGGGGATGCTTTTTGTATTTTGCCTCGATTTTAGTTGCTACAGGTGGATGGTTGATAGGAGCTACTCAGTCATTACATGGAACACAGTACCCATGTAGTATTTATTTTGGCTTTAAATTAGTGTTATAACTTGCATGATAAATACCCTCACCTTGCTATAATTCTTTATACTTGTCATAGTCTTTCTTGGGCAAACCTGAAGTCTACCTTCCAGGTCTAATTTGAAGGACTTAGGAATTAGTTATACCCAAGAGAGTCTTTGTGGAGTAGAGAGAAGGAGCCTGTCTTTGCTTTTGCACACACCGCTAATGTCAGAGATCAGGGCAGGACTGAGGCAGACATGACACATACTTGCATGTGTTGGCAGGAAGTCATTTAAACCAGGGCCAAGCATTGAGGGAAGAGAAGTCTTTTGGTTGAGGGGAAAAGCAACTGGGAGGTATGCAAATGGAGAAGGAGGGGAGCTAGGAGGCACGTGTAGGAATCAGCTCAGGTGAGAAGCTGAACTATCAAGCATTGTCAGTGAAGTTACAGAAAGGAAGGAGATTAGAAAGAGGACTAACACTTTACAGACTTTGCATTTAGTATCATTGTACTGGACAGTTTGGAGAAGGGTCCCCAAAGGCTCCACTGCTGGCCAGAGGCATTACTGGGGGATGGTAGATCCTCTGGGAAGTGGGGCCTAGTGGAGAAAGGTAGGTCATTGTGGGTGTGTCCTGGATGGGAACATTGAAACCCTGGCCCCTCTTCTCTCATTCGCTTCCCAGACTCCATGAGGTAAACAGACCTTTGCCATGTACTTTGTGCTGTGTGGTATTGCCTCGTTATAGGCCAAAAACACAGCAGCAACAACTGACCTTGTGCTGAAATTCTGAAACTATGAGCCTCAACAAGATTTTCCTCCTAAATTGATTTTCTCAGGTATTTTATTGTAGTAACATAAAGCTGATTCATATCATATTGAAGGAGGTATTTAGTTGGATAAGAAACATTTTTGCACATCAGTTGAATCATAGCATTGTCAGCATTTTTCTTTCATTTGCTTATTTTTTTTTTTTTTTTTTGAGACAGAGTCTTGCTTTGTAGCTCAGGCTGGCTCTGAGCTCACTATGTAGCCCAGGTTACTCAGCAATCCTCCTGTCTCTGCCTCCTGAGTGCTGGGATTACAGGCGTGAGCCACCATGCCCGGTACTGTGGTATGTGGTATTGATGGCTGGTGGGCGTGAGTCTCCACGCCCAGCATTGTATGTGGTTACTGGGGATCAAGCTCAGGACCTTGCGCTTGCAAGGCAGGCACCAGAACCACTGAGCTAACCCTCTGGCCGTCATTTGCTTATTTTTAAATATAGTTTTAATTAATGCCTGTGAATTACCAAATTTTGAGTTTCAATGTGTATATTTTGATCATATCCAGCCCCTATTTCCTTTCCTTTACTTAAATAAGTACTAACACTTTTGTAAGACAGTATAGAAAATGGGAGAAAAATTAAAAACTCTTTAGCCTTATATAAGTGTAGATGTTTTATATTATCTGCTAGGCCTTACTGAGAAGATAAGTGCATGTTTTCCATAGCAATAGTCAAACTTTAGTTTGATGGGGTTTTTTTGGGGGGGGAAATAAAGATACCCTATTTTGTATAGGCTGGTCTTAAACCCACTGTATAGTCTAGGCTAGCCTTGAACTCACAGTGATCCTCCTCCCTCAGCCTCCCAAGTTCTGGGATTATTCATCACCATGTGATGAATCTTGCATGGCTTGATCATTTTTGATTCATCATAATTTTGCATTATTTTTATCATCTCACATGAATAAACAATTTTCATCTTGCTGATCTTTGTAATTCTACCCTTGTGTTTGCGTAATGTTTCATTATTTCATGTACATAATATTCCATTCATTTTAAGCAATTTTTCATTTTCGACATTTGTATTTTTTTTTTTGAGACAGGGTCTCGCTTTGTAGTTCAGGCTGGCTCTGAGCTCACTATGTAGTCCAGGCAAGCCTCGAATTTAGCAATCCTCCTGTCTCTGCCTCCCAAGTGCTGGGATTACAGGCGTGAGCCACCACGCCTGGC
Source organism: Thryonomys swinderianus (assembly GCA_004025085.1). Classification (NCBI taxonomy): domain Eukaryota; kingdom Metazoa; phylum Chordata; class Mammalia; order Rodentia; family Thryonomyidae; genus Thryonomys; species Thryonomys swinderianus. The sequence goes on along the minus strand of PVIC010020370.1, from coordinate 12,063 downwards.
TGGACATTTGTATTTTTATAACTCTAAATAATATTCCATGGATATGTTTAATGTATATAGTATTTCCATTTTTAGGGGGATATGTTCTTAATCTTAGGATACCTGCATAAAGAGTAGAAATATTAAACAATTGTATGCACATTTATTCACTATAGCTTTGACATTAAAAGTGATATTTGGGGTTCTGTGTGTTTCAGACCATTACAGAGACTTGTGGATCTTTCCCTTATCTGTGACTATGGCTGCAGAATCTGCAGTGCAGTGCCTACTGCACGACAGACTGAGAGTAGCTGTGTTTTGAATGACTAAATAAATGATGAATTCACTTGTGATGAGAGTTTCCATCTCTTTCTTGCCATCTGGATCCAGTTTGTTTGCAGTGTAGGCTGTGAGGCTGGCAGGGTCTGGAGAGTCATCTAGGCAGAGTTCATGTCTGGATCTAGGTTTTAGAGAAGTCTGGCATGTGGCCCTGAGCACAGTCTGCAATAGTATCTGTGTGAGATTCTTGGTTTGGCTTCCTGGACTGCTATAGATCCAAATGTTTCCATGGGCTCTTTCTGAAGGAAGGAAAGCAATCTTTTCTGGCTGAAGGAAAGTTTCCCATTACTTTTTATCTCAATATGGTAGGAGACTGAGTTTGGGCCAGATGTTTGTATGTCTTGACTATTCTGGCATGGGACTCACAAAATAACTTGGTTTATTCTCAACTTAAACTGGATTACTGTTTGTATTTGTGTGAGTTTGCGCGCAATGATTTGTTCTTTGTTCTCAGACCAAACTGTTAACGTCTTATTTGGGATTCAACCGATTAAATTTATAAAAGTTTGAGATGGCAATATGACATCAATATCAATTTAAAATCTACCCATATTAGTATTGACTTATGAATAATAACAAATACTACTGATAACACTTTGTGCCAGCTTCTGTTCTAGCATTTTACTTACTTATTTCAGTTAATTGGGCCATCATAGTAACACTGTGAAACACATATATTTGTTTCAGTTTTAGAAACAACAGTGATCCTGTGAAATAGGCACTGCTTTTTCATTAGAAAAATGATGCTTTGGAATGTTAAATCACTGGTCCATAAGCACATAACAGCAGGAGAGTCAGAATTCAAAATTTGGCCTATCTGATACCTATGCCTGTGACCATTATCCGCTTACAAAGTACTTGCACACAAATTCCACTTCTTTATCCACAGTTGCAAGATGAAAGGGGAGGCTGGTTAGTCCTGTTTGGCAGGGGTAGACAGGTGTACAGCTTATGTCCCTGCCATGCAAGGTCACTCTGGAAGGACTGACAGAGCCAGGGTGGGAGCAAAGGCCCTCTGGTCCTCATCTCATACCTTTCGCACTCCAGTGTCTCAGAGAGAGTTTGTCCTAATCCCTCACTTCACAGAAGGGAAACAGGAACCTAGAATGTTGCCATGATTTACCAAGGTCATCTAATTAGTTAGCAGAGAGGAGAGCCCAGATTTTCAGCATCCCAAGCTAGTGTCTTTTCTACTGTCCCCATATGGCAAAGAAAAGCTAGTTGTTAAACAATGTCCAAAGTGAGTTGTCACCTACACCAGAAAAAGATGAATACGGACCAGCCAGTGCAAAAATCTTCAATTCATCACATTTATTCTGTCAAGGTTTCCTCCATCACTTGAGGTAATCAGTTGATCTGTTAGTCAGGTAAATATTGAATAACTAATATCCATGTGACCAGCACTGGGGATGAGCCCTTGATCCTCATCATTAGTATATGGTGAGCCTTGGGATTAGCAATTCCTCCTTCCCTAGCGTAGACCTCAAAAGAGCCAAAGTAAATAGAATTTTCCACCTCAACAGCTGTATTTATTTTGGGCTGTTTCTCCACCTACAACGCCCATTTGCTGTCCTCGGAGCTTCTGAACCTGTTTATTTTCAACCTCCCAGAGGCAGCCAGCTGTTGTATTCCTATTTCACAGCAGAAAGAAGTCAACAAGTTCTTCTGGAGGGAAGCAAGTTATTTGAAGATCTGAAATGCTGTAACCCAAAGGTGAATTTACCAACTGTGGCCTTTTGCTGAGCAAGACACCATCTTGCTCCCAAAATATGTTATTCAAGTAGACTAAACGATATAACTGGAGATAGAACTTGAGCACTGAAAATTACATAAAAGAACTAGGGAACAATATAAACTTGGGGTTTAAAGTTTCAACATCTTTCCCATCTGTGGGCTATTCTAAGTTCATAGAAGTTTTGTTTGAGCTGTGTGTGTGTGTGTGTGTGTGTGTGTGTGTGTGCATACTAATATTTAAAAATAGAGTTTGCCTAAAAATTCAGATTTTGGGTTCTTTTGAAGTGTCTGATCTGCCAACCTGTGTCATCCTCAGCTGGGACCTCATTGGGCTGGAGGGTAAGTCACACCTTGCCCAGGTTCACCCATTGGCACCCCACGTCTTCTTCCCCATTCTGAGGCCGACTCTCCCTGGCCTTGTGCTGCTTCCCTTATTCTCAGCCACCTCAGGTGTGTGCTGGGCCTCCCGGTGTACCAGTGTTCATAGGGGGACAAGACCCTCCAGGACTCACGGGCTGTCGCTGGCCAGGCTGCTGAAATGCCGTGGCAGGCACTCTGTTAGGCTCGATACCTGCTTAGGACTCACAGCAAACTCCGCCCACAGATGTTCCTATTCTTACTTTAGAAGCGGGAAGAGCGCATCTCAGACAAGTGATGCGATGAGCCAAGAGCTGTCTAATTTGGGAGTGGGATGCTGAGACGCTGCCTCCCAGACTCCTAGGAAGTGGTAAAGCGAGGTCATGAATTCCACCAGCCAGGGGCTATTCTAACATGGCATATTATTTCAGGGTCTCTTCGGGAAGGGAGGGAAAGAAAATAGAAGGGGTTGAAATGTCAGTCACCGCATACTTGGTGATGATATTTGATAATCATGTGCAGGAGACCGACTGTGCTGGCCCCTGCTGCGCTGTGACCTCTTTGCTCTTTTCACTCTCTTCTTCCTGGGCGTGAGATTGTAGCCATGCTCATGAAATCTACACTAATCTAGGCTTCTTTTCCTGGCCAAGGTAGCACAGTAGGCAAACCCTAGGCCAGTTTTAACTGCAGTAATGGTTAACAGCAGCAATAATACAACAAAAATCAGAGTGACGCCAGGCGTGGTGGCTCATACCTGTAATCCCATCATATATTTTTGGGAGGCAGAGACAGGATTGCTGAGTTCCAGGCTTGCCTGGGCTACATAGTGAGCTCAGGGCCAGCCTGATCTAAAAGTGAGGCCCTGTCTCATAAAACAAATGAACAAACAAAAAACAAAAGTCAGGGTGATGATCACTGTAGTCGCATCTGCCAAGTTATTTCTACATACTAATCACTACGAAATGCTTTATGTGCTTCCCTCCATTTAACTGTGAGACGTGGGCAAAAAAAGTCAGTGAGCACTTAAATAAATACTTACTGCAGTGCAAAACACATTAGCATTAACCCCCTCTCAAAATATCTGGCCTCATGTGGAATCCACTCACCCCATTATTCTAGCACTTTCTGCAGCAGTTCTCGACACCCTGTTTGTGAGAGTCTTAGTTGCTGATTCATCATCCTGAGCTGGTTCAGAACATTTACCACTCATGGTCATTTTCACTTTGGGGAAGAGCCAGAGTTGCATGATGCCAGATCTGGCAGAGACACAGGGAAGATTTTTACAAGGTGGCCTTTCTGTTGGATGGCACGCGATAGCAGCATTTACTGTGTTTTGGCCATACCTTGTAAAGATACTGACTTCTCCTTACTCCCTACAAAGGTAAATTCCATCAAATATACATATACATTCATTATGAAGAAATGGAGGAATCTTTGAAGACTTTTATTAGTATGTGTTTATAGTCCATAATGATTACATTCATCATGGGGAATTGATACATGTACACAGCACATATCAATTCTTTTCTTCCGCTTCCCTTCCACTCTGAGGGTTTTATTTTTGGCCAGCATATAATTCATTTCTTTATCTTCTAAGTTGTTATAAAGTTAATTATAATACATACAGATGAACAAGCAAGCCCAAAAGCCCCAAAACACATAAGCCATTTACACTAAATCAAGATACATTTTTAGATACACCAACCATGCTGGACCACAGCAACTTTTTTTCTTTCTATTTTTTCCTAGTATCTGTCTTTTATATTGCACTTTATTTATATATCAAGTTTCTTATGTAAGACAAATGATGTGCTATTTATACTTGTGTGTCTGATTTACTTAACATTATGGTCTTAAAATGCATCTATTTTCCTACAAATGAGTGTATCCTTCTTTATAGCAGAATAGTAGTACATTATAGCAGAATAGTAGCAGTATGTGTAGAAATAATATATTTTCTTTATCTGTTTGTTGATGGATACATAAACTGTTTCCAAGATTTAGTTATTATGAATTGTGCTGCCATAAACATGTGTATGTGTATATGTCACTGTGGTATGATGTCTTTAACACTTCTGAGGAGATATCTCAAAGAGGCATAGCTGGGTCAAATGGAATCTCCATATTGATTTCTGTAAGGATGGCACCAGTTTACACTCCCACCAACAGTGAAGAAGTGTTTCTCCCACCCCCTCTCAGCCCTGTCAGCATTTTTTATTGGTTGATTACTTGCTGCAAGCCATTCCTTCTGGTTTGAGATAGTATCTCAGTATTGTTTTAATTTATACTTCTCGAATGGCCAGCAATATTGAACATGTTTTCATGTATTTATTGGCTGTTTGTACTTCTTCATTTGAGCAAAAGACACTAACTTTTTTTTTTTTTTTTTTTGAGCCAGGGTCTCGCTTTGTAGTTCAGGCTGGCCCTGAGCTCACTATGTAGCCCAGGCAAGCCTGGAACTCAGCAATCCTCCTGTCTCTGCCTCCCAAGTTGTGGGATTGCAGGTGTGAACCACCATGCCCGGCACTGGGGTATGTGTTATTGATGGCTGGTGGGCATGAGTCACCACGCCCAGCATTGTATGTGGTTACCAGGGATCGAACTCAGGACCTTGCGCTTGCTAGGCAGGCACTGGAACCACTGAGCTAAATCTCCAGCCCCAAAAGACACTAACTTTAAAAAAAAATGACTATGAAGTAATCTTATAAGAAAGAGAATGTGTCTCTCATCAGAGCCAAATTCAAGTATATTCATGAAGTATTGCAGAAGGTTTTGGATCCTAAACCCCGGGTGTCCCTTTTGTAATTTAGCCATGTGTGTCTCTTCCTGTGAGAACTGAGGGTTGAAGCACTGCTATGAAAATGTGGATGTCCTGGCTGTCTTTACCATGAATCACAAACTGCCCTTCATCTTGGGCTCAGGAGACTCACACAATCCACTAGAAGTATGAAACTCGGACACACTCGCCTGAGCTTACAAGGAGATCAGCATCTCACACTCACAGTGTCCTTCACTAATCCTAGGGGCCTCATTTTACAAAATTGAAGTGGGTTTTGGGAGATGTTTTCAAGTGCTAGGGTTTATTACATCTGACTTTGTATCTCAGCTGATGGCCTGGAAGTTCTGCCTTATCTTCAAGAATAAATCCACATTTCAAAGCATGTTTCTGGCACCTATATTCCAGTTATACATTGTTCCAGAGATGGTTACCCACCCATCCATGCATCCATCAATCCATTCATCCACCCATCCACCCACCCATCCATCCATCCATCTATCCACCCATCCTTCCATCCATCCATCCATCCATCCATCCATCCATCCATCCATCCATCCATCCATCCCATCTTATCTTTTCTCACAGGGAATGAAATCTTTCTTTGAACCCCAACTCTTACTACTTATAGGATTATGGTAGAGATTTAGTAAAAATAACAGATACAAAAACATCTAATACAGGGCCTGAGATTTAGCTCAGTGGTTCCGGCGCCTGCCTCGCAAGCCCAAGGCCCTGAGTTCGATCCCGGTAACCACATACAATGCTGGGCATGGTGACTCATGCCCACCAGCAATCAATACCACATACCACAGTGCCAGGCACCACAGTGCCGGGTGTGGTGGCTCACACCTGTAATCCCAGCACTCAGGAGGCAGAGGCAGGAGGATTGCTGAGTTCGAGGTTTGCCTGAGCTACGTAGTGAGCTCAGGGCCAGCCTGAACTACAAAGCAAGACCCTGTCTCAAACAAACAAACAAACAAACAAACAAACAACCAAAAAAACCCCATCTAATACAAATGACCCCTACTTTTAGATTACATCAGAAATATTAAAATATTTATTTTTAATGCAGAATCTCAGACATCATCCCTAGAGATTCAGTAGGCTCACTTGAGGACTAAAAATTGTATCCTTTCTGTCTGTTCATCTATCATTTATTTATCTAGTTGAGCAATATAAATGACATATCATTTGTATCTTTTGAGTTTTTAAATAAGCCTCAGGCTTCTTGAAACACATTGGTGTTTGGGGCAAACAAAGGGTTTCTCAAAGACACCCCAGCATCTTCACTACTGTGTCCTTGATTATCTCTTACACTATCATCCTTTGTTTGTGCTTTACAATCTAACAAGACTTGGTGGCTTACAATCTTTTCTACTTTTATAATTCTATATTTTGGACATTTACTTTGCTACATACACTCAATTATCTTATCTCATCTTTTAACTCAGATGTCTCCTCCTCAATGAATCCTCCCCCAACCCCAGAGAGAGAATATATTCTCTTTCTGACCAAAGTTTGCTGAATTTGCTGAGTCATTTATGTTTCTCTTACTAAAATTATCTTTGTGCTTGTCTATGTCCATGGCAAGACCATGAACTTCTTCTTCTTCTTCTTTTTCTTTGAGGGGGGACAGGGTCTCGCTTTGTAGTTCAGGCTGGCTCTGAGCTCACTATGTAGCCCAGGCAAGCCTCAAACTCACAGCAATCCTCCTGCCTCTGCCTCCTGAGTGCTGGGATTACAGGTGTGAGCCACCACACCCAGTTGACATGAATTTCTTAAAAGAAGAGGTTTTGTTTAGTTCATTTTTTTTCAGTTCACTTTTGTAAGGGATAGTGTAGTATCTGGTACACAAGAGGCACTGGAATTTGAAGTTAATTTTTGCTAAATGAATGAAAGAATGGTTAAATGAATGAATGAATGAACCCATTTATTTGGAGGTAGCTTTCAATGGAAAATCTCATCAATGATTTACATAATTTTCTAAAAATATTTATTTCTTCTATTATAAGTTCAGAAATGTGAGGAAGGGGCAGAGATAGACAAATTAAAGATAATATACTATAACCTCTTTGTTTTACAGAGAAGGAAACTAAGGCTCTGAAAGGACGAGCGATTGAGCTGGCATCACACAGTTTGACAGAGGAGAAGCAAGGCTGGTAGCTCTATCTCTTGCTTTTCATTCCTTCTATGAAAGTGGACTCATCTGAGACGTCAAGCTGAACTGCTCACATCCTGGTTTTCATTAACCTCATTTGCTATTGACCATGTTGTCATTTTATATTATGTGAATAATTTATAGGCTGTTTTCTTTATATAAGTTTGTGTGTAATGCATAACCAGTCTTGGAGGTATATTTTTTCAAAAGTATTTTTCTGTGCTTATTTTTTATTTTGTAACAGTCTTGTTTTGTAGTTCTGGCTAGCCCTGAACTCACTATGTAGACCAGACTAGCCTCACAGCAATCCTCCTGTCTCTGCCTCTTGAGTGCTTAGATTACAGGTGTGAGTCACCACACCCAGTATTGTGGTATGTGATACTGAGGATTGAACTCAGGACCTTGTGCTTGCCAGGCAGATGCCAGAACCACTGGGCAAAAATCCCTAAGCCCTCTGTGTTTATTTATTTATTTATTTATTTTTTGAGACAGGGTCTTGCTTTGCAGTGCAGGCTGGCTCTGAGCTCACCATGTAGCCCAGGCAAGCCTCGAACTCAGCAATCCTCCTGTCTCTGCCTCCCGAGTGCTGGGATTACAGGCGTGAGCCACCACGCCCGGCGCTCTGTGTTTATTTTTGCAGTTTAGATTTTTGTGATCATATGCTGCAAATCAAATTTGTCTTCTCATCATGGTTGACTAATCTCTGATCAAATAGATTTTACCTCTAGTGGTGAGGGGTAGAAAATGTGATATATTAAAAAATAAAGTCTCCTTGTTTTCCCAAATTCATCCAAAGCATGATCATCTCCATCTGTGTTTCCTCTCTTACTTTTATAATCAGATATGGAAAATATTTAACATCCCATTGAGCCCTCTAGTTTAAATCAGTACACATGATAGATTGCATGAGGGTGTTTAATTTGCTTTGTAATGGAAACCTTTATCTTTGCTGAGTAGCCTGACTGTAGTTTAATAAAAGAAAAAGCTTTTGAGTAGTTCTTGTGCAATATGAGGTCCAACCATGTCTATGAATAATTTGTCAGGGAAGGACCTTGTTTCTGTTTATGACATTATATTATGGAGACTGTCAAGGGTAGACCTGCGCAGTAGTCTCAAAGTACTAAGAAGTTCCAGCTAGGAATGGCAGGAAAATATTGTTGCTATAATTCTTCAAACATATGGCTAAGTTTAGGGGAATTTTTAAACTTCTTGTGTTGTATCCAAAAGTTTCCTATTATCAACAAAAGATGGCACAGCAGCCCAATTACTACTGATGTATTCCAGTAAAGAATTCCAAGTAACCATAGTTGTGTGGGTGTTATGTGGTCTAAAATAACAGGAATCAGTGAAAATTTCAAGCATAAATACACAGCAGAGAAAATTTACATATCACAACTAGACAAATGTATCCCACTGAGTCGAATGTGCTTTTGACAGGAAGTAGGGATTTTTGGGCCACCTCCCAAACCCTGTTTCCCAGCCGTTGTAAACTATTTGAAATCCATTTTGTTTCCAGTTTTGCAACAGACGTCTCCAACAGCTTATTTGCTTCATGTGTCAACAAATTTGAAAAACACAGTGCCTCTTACATAAGTTAATCAGAAATGTGGAGAGCTATTGTTAGTGACCTGGTTACCCCTAAACTTGGATGAAAACACTGGAGGCTGTGACACGAAAGCTTGCTTATCTCATGAGTCTTAATATGACCCCTCGATTCCTAGATAACGTCTATCCTCATAGGTTTGGGATCTTTTAAAACACTGTTTATTTATAGAGTGAATCTACAAGCCAAAAAGCAGCAAAGTGAAAAGGGCAAAGAGGACTTGTGTAGCTTCAGGAAGACACATGCTGCCTGCTTTGGAAGAAAATCAACCCTGGGGATGAAGCCAAAGGAGATTCCTGAAGGCAAATTCCTGGCTACCCGGGTCCTGTGGCCACATACGCTATTGCTTTTGTTTATCCAAATATTACCGGAAAATACCAAGCCCATCTGTGCAACTGGCAATCATTTAAATGTGACCACCCTTAAATTCAACTCAGATCATTCCACCAACCCTTTAAAGGTTCTTTACCTTCTAAAAATCACATATAAAGTCCACAGCTTGGCTCTCAATGCCAAAATAATTTTCTGGTCTTCTCTCTACTTTGGATTTTAAATGTCCCCCAAAGGCCCAGCGTTAAAGACTTGGTCCTCAGCTTGGTGGTATTGGAAGATGGTGCATTTTTTTTTTTTTGAGACAGGGTCTCGCTTTGTAGTTCAGGCTGGCCCTGAGCTCACTATGGTGCCCAGGCAAGCCGCCGCGAACGCAGCAATCCTCCTGTCTCTGCCTCCTGAGTGCTGGGATTACAGGCGTGAGCCACCACGCCCGGCATTGTGGTATGCGGTATTGATTGTTGGTGGGCGTGTCTCCACGTCCAGCATTATATGTGGTTACTGGGGATCAAACTCAGGTCCTTGCGCTTGCGAGGCAGGCGCCGGAACCACTGAGCTAACCCTCCGGCCCAGATGGTGCATTTTATTTTGGTGGTACTGGGGATTAAATCCAGAACATTCACACTGAGCGTCATCCATAGCACTTTTCATTTTTTATTTTGAGACACAGTCTTATTTAAAAAAATTTATTAAGTTTATTGGTATGGTTTAGATGGAATTTATGATCACATTTATCATTGAGAATTTACATCTGTACATGATATAACTTGATTTTTATTTTTTCCCCTTTCCATAACCTCCTGTCCAACTTATATACATAAGCTTTGTTTCTGTTTTTTTCTTATCTTCAGTGTTTCCTTTCTCTTCTTTCCACTCCCCTTCATCCTCTTGTCAGTTCCCTTTCCCCTTTGAACATTTTCTTCCCATTTCACAATATCGATCACAAACTTTTGGTCCTCACTTACGGTTTCAGTTTCTCATACTACAGAAATGATTTGGCATTTACTCATGTGCCTATTTATTTCACTTATGAGTATGGCTTCAATGTACAACCATTTAATTATAAATGAGCCAAGTTTATCATTCTTTGTGGCTAAGTAGTACTCTATTTTAAAAAAACACACCTTCTTTATTCAGTCACCAATTAATGGGCTTTTGGACTTTTTTCAAGATGTAGTTATTATAAATTGAAGATATGTTATTTTTAAATTGCTAAGTTGTGCAGGCTGGGCTCAAACTTGAGATCCTCCTGCCTCAGCTTTCCAGAATACTGAGATTACAGTTGTGTACCATTCATGCCTATGTGGGGGTGGAAAGAATGCTATGTTAATGCCATCTGACATCTCACTTAGGAGCCAAGAGCACAAATAACATGAATAATTGCTAACTGTAATCTTATTTAGTTTATCCTCCCTTATTCATTTTTAAATTCAAAGTATGAGTATTTATGTATATAAAAATGTAGAAAAAGGTAAATGCCATGAGGGCAGAGACTTTAAATTTTGACTACTTTGGCCCAAGTGCTAGAACACCATGAGGCACATGATAAGTGCAAAGTAGTAAAATTACATTTAAAAGCTGAAAGGAAAAGGCTGCAGGTATAGCTCAATAGTGTAACATGTCCCTAGCCCACACAAAACCCAGGGTTCACTCTCTAGCACAAAAAATTAATGAATTAAAAAAAACCGTGAAAATAATTCACTGAAAAGGTGACAATATTTATCAACGAGTAATGAGATCATTAGTTATGCTAATATTCTTTTCTCTTTTTTGGTAAGGGATTATCTGTATTTTCCAAATTTTTTATAATGAGCATGTGTTACATTAATAGTCAAATGAAGATAAAATAACAAGAACTATGTGAAGTGCCAAATATTAAATTATAGAAATTAAACATTATTGCCTGGACAGTCTTACAAGATTGATTCTTTTTTTTTTTTTTTTTTTTTTTCTTTTTGGAGACAGGGTCTCGCTTTGTAGTTCAGGCTGGCCCTGAGTTCACTATGGTGCCCAGGCAAGCCGCCGCGAACTCAGCAATCCTCCTGTCTCTGCCTCCCGAGTGCTGGGATTACAGGCGTGAGCCACCACGCCCAGCATTATATGTGGTAACCGGGGATCGAACTCAGGTCCTTGCGCTTGCGAGGCAGGCGCCGGAACCACTGAGCTAACCCTCCGGCCCATAAGATTGATTCTTAAAAGAAGTGAAGCTTGAATGGGCTTAATGTTGTCTTTGCTCAGGGTCATTTTAAGTTAGATGTCATAAAACCAGGTCAAGTAATTCGTGCTAAGGACTAAGTAATTGACATCTGTTCCAGGAATCAGTTACAAAGATCTAAACTAGTGCTACATCTTTTTTTTTTTTTTTTCAGTACCAGGGATCTAACGCAGGACTTTACACTTGCGAGGCAGATGCGGTACCACTGAGACCTTGATCCAACCTAGTGGATCTGATCTTTCATATTCTCATGGATTTTTCATATTTTATTCAGCAATACTGTGAAAGATATGTAATAGTGGGCTAGAGATTTAGTTCAATGGTTCTGGCACCTGCCTAGCAAGTATAAGGTCCTGAGTTTGATCCCCGGTAACCACATATAACAATACTGGGTGTGGTGACTCACGCCCACCAGCAATCGGTACCACATCCCACAGTGCCAGGTATGGTGGTTCACGTTTATAATCCCAGCACTCAGGAGGCAGAGGTAGGAGTGCTGAGTTCAAGGCTTGCCTGGACTACATACATAGTGAGCTCAGGGCCAGCCTGAACTACAAACTGAGACCCTG
>PVIC010020369.1:0-29566 GCA_004025085.1 Thryonomys swinderianus | reverse complement strand
AAAAAAAAAAAAAAAAAAAAAAAAAAAAAAAAAAAAAAAAAAAAAAGAAACAAACAAAGGCCAGGGATTTAGCTCAGTGGTTCAGGCATCTGCCTGGCAAGTGCAAGGTCTCAAATTGAATCCCCGGTACCACATAACACAATATGGGGCATGGTGGCTCATGCCCATAACCCCAGCAATCAGTACCACACATTACAATGCCAGGTAACATGGCTCACACCTGTAATCCCAGTACTCAGGAGGCAGAAGCAGAAGGATTGCTGAGTTCCAGGCAAGCCTGGGCTACTTAGTGAGCTCAGGACCAGCCTGAACTACAAGGGAAGACCCCATCTCAAAAAAAAAAAAAACAACAAGAAATGTACTATTATTATTTTGCTAATTATTATTTTAAAATAATTAATTTGCATTTTTATACTAGATACCTGCAAAGAATGATGAAGAACTTGACAAGCAAAATTGACATGGCTTGTTGTTGTTCTTCTAACCCATCTGCCATTTTCTGAACACACTGTAACAGCTGGATCCTCAGAACCTGCAGAATATTATCAGGAAGTAAAGATATCCCTGGAGGCACATCATCTACCCTATAATTGAAGGGAAGAAAATAAAGAATGTTGAAATACAGTAAAAAAAACTCTACCATTTAAATGAGCTGTATTTTCAGCCTAATTGCTAAGGAAATTCTTTTATTTTTTTCCAGATGCTTTGTAACTTCTTGAACTTAAGCACAATCAGATGATTTATAACTAGGTTATTACAGCAGAATGATTAATCTTACTTCAGAGACACATTTTCAAGTGTTCAATTTTCAACTAAAATATGTACAATTATATAATATAAAGAAGTTCACAAATATAAATGTCATCTTCACTGAATACTAATGTTCTACCTTATATATTCCCCAAGATGTATGCTCATAGGATGGAGAAATGATAAACAGCAAAAGCAAGAAGATGAGAAGAAGAATGCAGATCTCATATATGAGCTTTAATAGATATTTTAGAGTTTGTGACAAATGCCTTCTGTATAAGAAGATATTATAGTTCTTTAAAGGCAAAAGTCAACATCAGATGTAAGTGGCTCCTCTAAGGTCTTTCTCACAATAAAAGCCCATACTAGATTCAAAGTCTAAAGACCCAGGCAGTAAACTCCACCTCTGCAACATGGCATTGGTCATTTAATCTCTGAGGTTCCTCAGTCTATTAAAATTTTAATATCATCTGGCTTGTTTCACAGAACTCTATAACCAGAAGGTCATTATGTACTTTTTGCTGTAAAATATATGAAGACTTATAAAAATGTATAGCATCATTGAAGCCTAAGAATTTTTTACAAGGCACCAATAATTTCTCTACCCCTATGAAAACATGCCCAAATCTTAAGGTGAAAAAAGAGCTCTATAATTAAATGACAGTTATAATTTAAATCTCTTCAGGTAAGGCTTTCTGTAGCTATTACTAGTACAGTACTGTTACACTGACCAAAAGACTATGATGCACTGCAGACAAAATTTGCAGTATAAGTACACAAATACATAATAATTTAAATATTAAATATTATTATAATTAGCCTCCTAAATCATTCTCTAGCATAAATTATTTTTAAGAATATAACACCTGATTTTAATTAAATTATATAGGCAATAACCTCCAAAACACATTCTAAAGATGACAAATGTTACAAAAATACAAGGCTTTGGGAGTTGTAGGGAAGGCAGGGCAAAGGGAAAAAGAAATAATCAAGCTGTCATGTACTGGTACAGACCCTCAATATTGAATGTGATCATAATGTATATGTAAAAGATAGCAAAATCAATTTTTTAGTAATACTATGCTTTATTTTAGAATGGGAATGACTTTAGTTGTAGCTTCAATTTGTTCATTCTCTTATTCATAAGCAATACCAGAAAAATCTCTCATTGTCATATACATTTTTTTTCCTCCTGTGGGAGAGTTAAAAAGAAGGGCTTGGAAAAACCATAGCAACTCAAGATAATAAACAAAGACTTAAACATAATTTTTGAGATTAAATTAATATTTTTACCTCTACTTTTCAAAAACAGCATGTCAAAGGAAGGAAAATGCTGTGTTTTTTCAGCAATCCACAGTATTTTAACTGAAGGGACGAAAATCTACCTCAGTGGTTCCAGTGCCTGCCTCCCAAGTGCAATGTCATGAATTTTATATTCAGTACAAAAAAAAAGTAATTGGCATGTGAAAGAGCAATGTATCTTCTTTATTTTTTCAGACAGGGTCTCGCTTTGTAGTTCAGGCTGGCCTTGAGCTCACTATGTAGCCCAGGCAAACCTGGAACTCAACAGTCCTCCTGTCTCTGCCTCCTGAGTGCTGGGATTATAGGCATGAGTCACCACACCCGGCACTATGGTACTGATTGCTGGTGGGCATGGGTCACCACGCCCAGCATTGCTGTATGTGGTTACCAGGATCAAACTCAGGACCTTGCACTTGTGAGGCAGGTGTCGGAACCACTGAGCTAAATCTCCGGCCTGCAATGTATCTTCTTCGTTTTGTTTTGAATTAGCTTTCATTATAAAGATAAAGTTATATAACACATAAAATTAAAATTCTTGGCATGTTTCTAGTATGAAAACCATTTAAGAATTTAGAAGCACTTCACTATAACTTGACTGCTCAAAATTATATGCTCTTTTGGCCGAAATTTCCCAAACTCTAAAAATTTGTTCCACTCTTCTGTCTGACTACTGAATAGTAGCGATAATCATGTCTGACACAGGAAGAAAGCTAGTTTAGGGTTTATTCAATGCTTTAAACTGCAATCTGTCTTCCATTATAAGTCTCTAGTTCAGAAATGCTATTAAGTTAGTTTATTTCTCATGACAATTATACATGAGTTTCTTACCTTTAATTCAACTAATTTTATATGGTGTCTTGTACATGGCTTGTATTTGAAAATTTGAATGTTTCCTATTAGCAAAATCTAAATTTATGGTTCAGTGGGGATATTTTTGTTTTGATTCTGAGGTACTGAGAATTAAACTTAGTATCTTTGCAACAAGCTATAATCTCAGCCCATTCATTCATTCATTCATTTATATGAGACAGGGTCTTGCTTAGTAGTTCAGACTGGCCCTGAACTCACTATGTAGCCCAGGCTATCCTTAAACTCACAGCAATCCTCCTGTCTCTGCCTCCTGGGTGCTGGAATTACAGGTGTGACCTACCAGAACTGTGGTACATAGTACAGGGATCGAACTTGGGACTGTGCACTTGCCAGGCAGATGCCAGAACCACTGAGTTAAATCCCTGGCCCAAACTATAGTTTTAAGTAGAGCACTTTCAGTAAATTTTTTTTTTTTTTTGAGACAGGGTCTCGCTTTGTAGTTCAGGCTGGCCCTGAGCTCACTAGGCAAGCCTCCAACTCAGCAATCCTCCTGTCTCTGCCTCCCGAGTGCTGGGATTACAGGTGTGAGCCACCACTCCTGGCACTGTGGTATGTGGTATTGATTGCTGGTAGGCATGAGTCGACATGCCCAACATCATATGTGGTTACCAGGATCAAACTCAGGACCTTGCGCTTGTGAGGCAGCCGCTGGAACCACGAGCTAAATCTCCGGCTCCAACTAAATTTTTTTTTGAAAAGTCTAGGCAATTACTGAATCTGAAGAAAGAAAAATATTCTAAATTTAGAGTCAGTTGGTCAGAAACGTGGGTGTCCCTCATAAATTGTAAATGATGTCTGAAGTGAAGCCAGTCTCGTGAATGGTTCTGCCTTTAACTTGTGAAACTTAGTGCTAACCCTGGGAAGCTGGCATCAGAAATGAGTGAACTACAAGACAACAGCGGGTAGTGTCTCACCAAAGCAAAGAGGTCTTGAAAAGCCATGTCTTGTACCAACAAAAGAAACTGCTATGATTAGTAATTTTTGCCATGAGAGACGTTATGCAAGATATCAAGAGACACTGACATACCTGTCACCCTTATAACATGTCAGCATGCCTTTGTGCCAAAAACGAGCAAATGTAATGAAGTTGTTTGTCTACATACCTGGTAGGCAGTTTTTCAAAATCAACATCTAAGAATTGCTCGTAGCTAGAAACAAAATTGTCCAACCATAGCTTCAGGTAATCTGGATCTTTCTGAAATAAGAAAATTCACTGATTAGGTATATTTGTCAGGAAAAATAATGCTTTCACAACCACTGAGTAGCTATCTAAAGAAACATGAAATCTCTATGGGATACTCAGCAAGAGTAAGGTGTACTAAGTATAATGAAATGGAAACAAAACTTGTGCAAACCGGGTGTGGTGGCTCACTCCTGTAATCTCAGCACTCATGAGGCAGAGGCAAAAGGATTGCTGTGAGTTTGAGGCTTGCCTGGGCTACAGGCCAGCCTGAACTACAAAGCGAGATCCCTTCTCAAAAAACTTTAAAAACACAAAACTAAACTAAACCCAGACACACAAAAAAATCATGAACCAAAAACTAGTTCTTAATTAAAATTAAGGGATCCCAGCACTCGGGAGGCAGAGACAGGAGGATTGCTGAGTTCGAGGCTTGCCTGGACTACATAGTGAGCTCAGGGCCAGCCTGAACTACAAAGCAAGACCTTGTCTCAAAAGCAAAAAAAAAAAAAAAAAAAAAAAAATTAAGGGCATGGCTATATGTAGCTCAGTAGTGAAGTCTCTGCCTAACATGCCTGAGGCCCTGGCTTTATTCCCTACTGCAAATACATAAAAATAAACAAACAAGCTAATACTTCTAATCATCAAAGACACTACCAAGGAAATGGAAGGCAGGACTGGGGACGTATCTCAGATACAGCACTTATCTAGCATGCATTAAGGTATGAGGCCCTGGGTTCAATCTTTAGCAACACACACAAACACACACACCCACACCCCCCTCACACACACACACACACACACACACAAAGCAGCAAATCACAATGTACTTGGTGAAAATGTTCTAATAGTCTCAAAGATTTTTACCAATATACTATGTCAATAACAAAATACAATCAACTTTTAATTGTTAAAATGGGATACATAAATGGCCAAATAGATAAAAATGTACCGATCATAATTAGTTACCCAAAGAAATGTAAATTAAAACAAAATAAAGGGCCAGGGATTTAGCTTTTGGCACCACACCTGTTTTGCAAGCATAAGATCCTGAGTTTGATCCCTAGTACCAGGAAAAAAAAAAAAAGGAATGTGACAGTCTGGAGATTTAGCTCAGTGGTTCCAGCGCCTGCCTTGCAAGCACAAAGTCCTGAGTTTGACCCTGGTAACCACATAAAACAATGCTGAGCGTGGTGACTCATGTCCACCAGCAATCAGTACCACATACCACAGTGCCGGGTGTGGAGGCTCTCGCCTATAATCCCAGTACTTGGAGGCAGAGACAGAATTACTGAGTTCAAGGCTTGCCTGGTTTACATAGTGTGCTCAGGGCCAGCCTGAACTACAAAGCGCCTCCAAAAAACCCAAAATGGAATATGACTATATGGGTATGTATGTGCATATATACATTTATTTATATTTTCTCTTTAGAATAGCATAACCAACATATACCATAACTATATACTGTATAGCATAACTAACATACACCATATGTTAATGCAGATGAGGAATAACTGTTGCCATCATACTAGTGGGAATATAAAATGATCACCTCAACAATAGCACAATTTCTTTTAAACATATACATAACACACAGCCATTCCTCTTCCATAGAAATAAAAACACACCCATAAAAACACCTGCACAACAATGTTCACAGGTTTATTTTGAATAGTTCAAAGCTAGAAACAAATTCTATCAACAAGTTAATGGATAAAGAAATTGTGGCACACTCATATAAGGCAATACTATCCAGGAATAAAATCTGTGAATTACTGGTATTCATTCATAAGATCAAATATGAATTTACAAAACCTACTGAGCAAAAACTGCCAAGCATCAACATATACACACTGAATTTATTTATAGGAAGAACAGGTCTAGAAGAGAGTAGGAGGACAGTAATTAGATTAATGGCTGTCTTTGAGAAGACTGACAGTGAAGGAGCAAAGGGAACTTTTCTAATGGATGAAAATTTTCCTTTTTTTTTTTTTTGTGGTGCTAGACTCAAACTCAGGGCTTTGTGCCTGCTAGGCCATGGAGCCACGCCCAGTCCTGAAATTTTCCACTTTCTGATTTAGGTAATTAAGGTAATTTTGCAGGTATCAAAACTCATCACCAGTTTGGCTCGATGTGGTTCAGCACCTGCCCTGCAAGCACAGCAAGGTCCTGAGTTACATCCAGGTAACAACATACAACAATGCTGGGCATGGTGACTCACATCCACCAGCAATCAGTACCACAGACCACAGGGCCAGGAGTGGTGGCTCACACCTGTAATCCCAGCACTCGGGAGGCAGAGACAGGAGGATTGCTGAGTTGGAGGCTTGCCTGGACTACATAGTGAGCTCAGGGCCAGCCTGAACTACAAAGTGAGACCCTGTCTCAAAAAAAAAAAAATCATCCCCTTTGACACTTTAAACCTGAGCATTTTGTGACCAGAAATGAAAACTAAATAAAACTGAGTTTAAAAATAATTGATCTGAGAAATTTTTTTAATATAAATTATGTCTTAAAATGGATGTCAATATTTTTCCTATTACTTCAATACTTTCTGTGCCAGACAATTTCAGCATATGATTCAGCAGTCTTTCAACATCACTGTGTAAACCCTGCCCCTAAGGGAATTTAAGCAATTTAATTCTCTAAAATAAAAGTATCAGACTATAATTCAAAATTTAAAAGAATGTCTCAAGAATACACAAGACTGTTGACCTTTTGTGTGTTTATTTTTTCTATTAATATACTGTTCCAAATCAGCTTATGAAGTATTCCTATTTACATTATTACTAAGAAATCAGAATATGGAATTTCTTTGGGGGGGTCTCACTTTGTAGTTCAGGCCAGCCCTGAGCTCAGTATGTAACCCAGGCTAGCCTCAAACTCACAGCAATCCTCCTGCCTCTGCCTCCCAAGTGCTGAGATTACAGGTGTGAGTCACTACGCCCAGCATTGTGGTGTGTGGTATTGATTGCTGGGATTAACCGGATGAGCCACCACATCCAGCACTGTGGTATGTGGTACCCAGATCAAACTCAGGACCTTGCACTTGCGAGGCAGATGCTGGAACCACTGAGTTAAATTCCCAGCCACGATGGAAATATTTTTGACAAGAACAACCTCTTGTGAGAAATTTCCTCACAAATTTCATTACAGAGTGGCCAAGGATTGAACTCAGTGGTTCTGGCATCTGCCTGGCAAGCTCAAGGTCCCAAGTTCAATCCCGGGTACCACATACCACAGTGCCAGAGTGGTGGGTTCACACCTGTAATCCCAGCAGTAAGGAGGCAGAGGCAGGAGGACTGCCGTGAGTTCAAGGCTAGCCTGGCCTACATAGCAAGTTCAAGTTCAGGGCCAGCCTGAACTACAAAGCGAGACCCTGTCTCAAAAAAAAAAAAAAACTTAAATGCATACAAAAGATATCAAATGCTAAACAATCCAAATGAAGACAAGAGAAACTGAAAAACCCCTAGGAAAAAGAAATGAAATTCCAAACATAAATACATTATGAAACAAGGCATTGAGCTGCAGTTTTAACTGTTAGTATTCTTCCTAAGTACCACATAAAATAATGGCATGTCATATAATCAACAGATTCTACAAAACAGAAACTGCTGTTTGACCTTTACTTCATTAATCATATTTTTTTTTTTTGAGACAGGGTCTCGCTTTGTAGTTCAGGCTGGCTCTGAGCTCACTATGTAGCCCAGGCAAGCCTTGAACTCAGCAATCCTCCTGCCTCTGCCTCCCAAGTGCTGGATTACAGGTGTGAGCCACCACGCCAGGCACTGTGGTATGTGGTATTGATGGCTGGTGGGTGTGAGTTTCCACGCCCAGCATTGTATATGGTTTCCAGGGATTGAACTCAGGACCTTGCACTTGCGAGGCAGGCACCGGAACCTCTTGAGCTAACCCTCCGGCCCTTCATTAATCACATTTGACAAGGGCTGGTGTTGTAGCTCAGCAGCACCTCCACCTGCAAAGCAAGTGCAAGATCTTGAGTTCAATTCCCAGTACTAAAAAAAAAAAAAAGCAGAGCTGACATACTAATTTTATACTCTGGCCTTCTAACATCAACATATTAATCATCAAGTTTTATACTTTATACCTGTTCTCACAGCCCTTTTTCCCTAAAGTTCCATACCTGAAGTATGAATGAACTAGAAGTGAGTTTACTTCTAGTTCATCATTAAGCCAAAACTATAACTCTTAAAGGCTGTAAGGGAAAATCTAGAATTCTCATTGTAGTTAGTTTCTTGGTTTTGATTTCTGTCCACCCAGCAAGCTATGTAAGCAAAAGCTCAAGTTCAACAGGCAAAAGTGACTCCATTTACCTACGTTCCTGCTTTTAATAAGATTTGGCTTCATGAAGCCTGTCCTGCGTAACTTTCTAATACACTTACACAGTTCTTTCTCACCCAGAAGAAATATGAGTAATTTCAAAAGGTTCCCAACCAACTTTCTTAACAGAAATGAAAATCTATCTGAAGACCACTTTTTGTACATTTTGGTCATACCCTATGCTTACCTAAAATACCTGGGACTAAACTTCTACTTATTCTTTAAAACTTTGATCAGTGACCTCTCCTAGTAGGTCATCCCTAATGATTTATGACTTTACCCATACTGCTTGCCTTAGTTTTCCTCATCTGGGGTTATAACCTAAATGGGAAACTGATTCAATGTAGGAAAGTACATTCTCAGATAAAGCCATTGTAAATTAAATAAAAGCAAAAATTCTAATGAAAAGAAAGCTAAGGAAAATATCCTTGTTTCCACCACAGAATGTTATTAGACTATAAATCTTTTTTTTTTTTTTTTGGAGACAGGGTCTTACTTTGTAGCTCAGGTTGGCTCTGAGCTCACTATGTAGCCCAGGCAAGCCTCAAATTCAGCAATCTGCCTGTCTCTGCCTCCCGAGTGCTGGGATTACAGGCGTGAGCCACCACGCCCGGCACTGTGGTATGTGGTGTTGATTGCTGGTGGGCATGAGTCGCCACGCCCAGCATTCTATGTGGTCACTGGGATTGAACTCAAGACCTTGTGCTTGTGAGGCAGGCGCCGGAACCACTGAGCTAAATCTCCAGCCCTAGACTATAAATCTTAACAAAAGGGAATTACATAGAAAAGTAGTGCCTTCGTAGGAGACTTTCTAATTCTGCTGAGTCATGATCATGTACATAATGTCTGATATCTCTGGAGTCCAAAAGGAAAATGACAAATCTTCCAAAGGCATAGAGCCAAAAGCAATAGAGAAGAGCAGCATGGACAGTGATTTCCAAAGAGAACTAAGTGAAATCATAAACATTTCTTTTATGAGGGTAGAATGAGTAGACATATTTGCAGTTTTCAGAATTACTATTATCATTGCCTCCTAAATGCCTCTTATCCTTCTCTTTTTGAACAGACCTTGTGGTATCATTCCTGTTTTACCATGCTGGATTTGTTGGGACATATTCTCATAGTGCCTTCAGTTCCTAATACCACGAGAAATCCTAACTAGACCTAAGGCATATCCAAGATCCTGTGTTTCAAGACTGATAACATGACTGGGTATGATGAACATGAACTTGTATTTTGCATAAAGAAGGACATAAATAATTGTGACCAATAAAGGAAACAGATTATATTTTTTGGTTCCAATTCCTCACTCTTTTGTTATAAATTTACTCTGTAATTTTCCAAAAGGGAAAAGAAAGCTACAGAGGGCCGGAGGATTAGCTCAGTGGTTCTGGCACCTGCCTCTCAAGCGCAATGTCCTGAGTTCGATCCCCAGTAACCACATACAATGCTGGGCGTGGAGACTCACGCCCTCCAGCAATCAATACCACATACCACAGTGCCTGGTGTGGTGGCTCACTCCTGTAATCCCAGCACTTGGGAGGCAGAGACAGGAGGATTGCTGAGTTCTAGGCTTGCCTGGACTACACAGTGAGCTCAGAACCAGCCTGAACTACAAAGCAAGACCCTGTCTCAAAAAAAAAAAAAAAAAAAGAAAGCTACAGAAATGGGAGAGCAATAGCAGTATGTCTAATATAATGATTGATCAAGCCTTGTATTTCTCAAAATATCTCCAAGAATCCCAAAGCTATCGGAAATATTTTTAGGAATCCCTAAGTTCCACGTAAGTCTTAAAGTCTGTGATTTTATTTCTATTAACTTATACATAAAGCATTTTAAAGATTTTACCCTTATAACCAGTTATTATTCAATTTTAGTGGTTATAATCACACTGATAGCAAGTGATCACAGTAGCGGTTCAATCTGTAGAGCAGTACTTCTTCTAATTTCAGATCTCTAGAGTTGCAGAAGGATTCTTGGGACTCAGATTTGTATGTGTTTCAGATGCCATGCAGTGTTATATACGGATCAACAAAGATCCTTGACCCAGTCATCAAAAATCAGGAAGTGGGCCAGAGATTTAGCTCAGTGGTTCCGGCATCTACCTGGCAAGCACAAGGTCCTGAGTTCAATCCCCCATAACCACATATCACAATGCTGGGCATCATGGCTCATGCCTGAAATCCCAGTACTCAGGAGGCAGAGGCAGGAGGATTGCTGTGAATTCAAGGATAGCCTGGGCCACATAATGAGCTCAAGGCCAGCATTAACTACAAAATGAGATCCTGTCTCAAAAAAAAACCAACGATTATAACTTAAATAAATTAATAATTTTATCAGAAGAGTATTCAATTTTTCCAAAGCTGTATAAAAAGAGGTACATGCCACTTGCATAGAACACCACTAAGTTCTGTTTCTTTATGAAGCACAACTTTTATTCTGAAAAGGAAATTTAGTCTGAGATCACTGCAAAACTATCTATTTCAGTCATATTCCAGATTTAGCAGGACAAAGGGCAATAGCCGGAAATGTAGCATCACCAAGGTCCAAAACAAACTTGGTGGGGAAGGGGTACTTCAGATCATTATTGAAAACAATCCAACATTACATTTAAATGCAAAAAGTAATTAAGTACAGACTAAAATTACTTAAGACATACACAACCAATGTTTCACTACTACTGATAAAAAATACAAAAAAATACTCCATTACTATACAATAAAATGTCAGCTGAATATAGTCCTGAAACACAGTCCCAGACACATTTGTTTACAAAATAATAAACATGAAGGATTTGTATTTCTTACTCTTAACATACACCTAAATTAACAAACTCAGGGTTTTTTTCAATAATTTTAACAGATTTTTTTTTCAATTTGACAAAAAGACAGATGTAAAAAAGTTAGGTAAGTTGTTTGAGCCCCTTAAGATCACAAGCAGATTTAGAACTAAATTTTGGTTCCTCTATTAGTGCCATACAATCATTTAGGGCAAACTAAATCTAAGAAAGAAAAGAAAAAGCTAACGGACCCTCAATGTCAACCTACATTGCCACATTTCAGAAGGCTACACTTTTAGTCCCTCTGATCTTTTTATGGAAATTCATTCCTTATTTTACACTAGACACAACAAAAACAAATTAATTTTACCTAAGGTTTGAATAGGTCAGTTTCTCTTTTTATACTGTGATGATTAACTACAGCATTCCCACAAAAGCTAACAGAAAATTACCCTCAAGCCTATCCTCGCGCAGCACGCTGAAGAAGGGAATTTGGCAGATTTCTTTTTTTCTGTGCAAATAGATGAGCTCCAAAATATTGTAATAATCCCAAATGTTGATATAAAGTTATTTTCTATTTGTTTCTCTTTTATTTTATGTTAAATGAGGAAATCATATTAAAACACAGTTAACAGTCAGGTGTAGTAGTCTATACTTATCATTCCAGCACTCTGTGAGGATGAAGAAAGTTTGAGCTCAGCCTAGGCAATTTGGCAACTAATCAAGAACCTGTCCCAAAATTAAAATTAAAAAAACAAAAAAACTAGGGTATGGATGTAATTCAGTGTGAAGGCCCTGGGTTAAATCCCTACCACTATAATACATCAATAATAACAAAAAAACAGTGAACCCGGTAACTACATACATAACATAAATTCTTTTCTTCTTTTGGGTTTTACTATGTAGTTACATGGGCCACACAATCCTCTTGCCTCAGCTTCAAGTGCTAAGATCATAGGCATGTACCATTATTCCTGGCTTAAATTCACTAGACATTAAACAGTTAAGTCCTTTGCCTCCTAAATTTAAGATAAATATATCCATACAAATAGTTAACTACTGAACTAAAATCCAGATACCAGCTTTAACCTGTGCAAATTAATATTTAACTTGAAAGACCTATATGAAATGTACTACTAATGCAAGTCCTTGACCCTGGGTGGGGATGACCATTTACAGGCATGAAAAGTTCAAACTACATATCTGAATTACTACAGTAGTCATAAATAAAGGTGAAAGAGACCAGAAGTGCATTAGGTGACCAGAATTCATCCCACTTATATTACATAATAACAACTGCATAAAATTACCAACCTATTACGATGATTCACATTTCAACAATAAAATTAAGTGGAAAAAAATTAGACTTTAAAATTTTGGTACCAAAATAAAGTATGTCACCAGTAAGTTTTTGAAAAGTATTTCTTAGTTAAAAATAAATTGCACTTGGTTATAGTAACAGAACTAGTAACTTGGGCAACTTAGCAAGACCGGGTCTCAAAAATAACAAAACAAAAACAAAAAATAAACGGCTGAAGATGAATGAAGCTTAGTATAAAGACCCTGGATTCAATCCCTGGTACCCACCCCCAAAAAAGCAAACTTTTTACTTTTTTTTTTTTTTTTTTTTGAAACAGGGTCTTGCTTTGTAGTTCAGGCTGACCCTGAGCTCACTATGCAGCCCAGGCAAGCCTGGAACTCAGCAATCCTCCTGCCTCTGCTTCCTTAGTGCTGGGATTACAGGCGTGAGCCACCACGCCCGGCACTGTGGTACATGGTATTGATTGCTGGTGGGCGTGATCACCACGCCCAGCATTGTATGTGGTTACTGGGGATCGAACTCAGGACTTTGCGCTTGAGAGGCAGACGCCAGAACCACTGAGCTAAATCTCCAGCCCATTTACTCATTTTTTTTTTCAAGTGTTACAAATTGAAGGGCCAGTGCTAATCCTTTATTCTTTTTAAATGTTGAGTTTAGAATATTAAGATCTACCTGCTAAAAACTGAAACTAGTAATTCATTTGAATTCTACTTAAAGAACTTTAATTACTTGTATTTAGGCTTGCAACAGAACCAAGACTAACAGCCAGGTATATGTACTCCATTAGCGTTCTTTGACAAAACAGGATTATCTAAGTGTTATTTTTGTGATAGTTCTACTACCTGTTATATCTATTAAACTTTTATAATGTTCAATGGCAACTGTCAAAAAATTACCAAAAAAACCCACAAGAGGAGCTTAATGTTAACCTATTGCTGACACATCATGGAATACCTCTGGCAAGCCCTGAAAGTTTCTTAACCTTATTCTTTGAAACAAACTTTTATACATCTTCAAACTTATCTTCTGTAATAAGGTATGTAGACAGTGTTCCAAAGAAAGCAAACCAGAAAGCAGCAGAACAGTAGATACTGTTTAAATTTTAATCTTTTTTTTTTTTTTTTTTGAGACAGTCTCACTTTGTAGTTCAGGCTGGCCCTGAGCTCACTAAGTAGCCCGGGCAAGCTTCGAACTCACAGCAATCCTCCTACCTCTGTCTCCCAAGTGCTGGGATTACAAGGTGCGAGCCACCACTCCCTAACATTGTGGTGTGTGGTACCGATTGCTGGTGGGCGTGAGTCACTATGCCCAGCATTGTGGTATGTGGTTACCTGGGATTGAACTCAGGACCTTGTGCTTGCAAGGCAGACACCAGAATCACTGAGCTAAATTCCCTGACCCAGCTTGTTTGTTTTTCGAAACAGGCACTGTGGTATGCAGTTACCGGGATCTGAACTCAGGACCTTGTACTTCCAAGGAAAACACTGGAACCACTGAGCTAAATCCCCAGCCCTAAATTTTAATCTTTAACTGATATTCAAGAAAAACAATTGTTCACTATGGAAGGATGTAGTAAATTGTTCTGAAAGTCACTGTTCTGAAATTTTTTTTTTTTTTTTTGCAGTAGCAGGGATTGAACTCAGGCCCTTGTGCTTCCAAAGTAGGCACAGTACCACTTGCACTAAATCTGAAAATTAACAGAATCAAATATTTATATTAGTTGGTTTCCCTTTTAAGAACTGCCATCAAAGAGTAATGGGCAGGCATTTCTGTGTGTATTCCAATAAATGAAAAAAACAACAAAATTAGAGTACTAAGAATTTAGAAAATTAAGAATTTTGCAAAATCCTAAAGAACTAATACAGTTAGGCAAAAATCACTGATAACTACTACATTTGTAAATTATCCTAGCTTTACACACTTAAAACACAACCTGATTTATTGGAGGGTTTTCTTCTCTTTTTTGTAGTTGAGACAGGATCTCACTATATATTTCAGGCTGTCTTTGAACTCACTGTGTTACCCAAGCTGGCCTTCATCTTGAGGCATTTCTCCTGCTTCAACCTCCTGAGTACTAGGTTTAGAAGTGTGCACCATCAACCCAGGCTCAATTCTAAATTATTAAGCCTCAACATCTGTCAGTTTACAGACACCAGACAACAAGGATAATTAAGTAAAACTAAGAAAAGGCAAGGAATGAAGGGAGGGAGAGAGGGAGAGAGGGAGGAAGGGAGGGAGGGTGGGAGGTAAAGAGAAAGAAAGGAGAGAGAAAAAGAGAAAGAGAAAGGAAAGAAAGAAGGAAAGAGAAAGAAAGAAAGGTGAATAAGCAAACTCCAAACCAGAAAACTCTAAGGTCAAAACTCATTTGTGACAAGGGATAACTTACAGATTTAAAAGCTTCACAGACACTTTCAATAAAATAAAATGTGTAATTTTTGCTTCAGTGGAGTCAAATAGTGGTAAAATATTATTATGGCACTATCAGAAAGTATGAATATAATATATTTGATAATTTAAAGGATCATGTGACTGTTCAAGAGTTCTTACACATATACTTTTAAATATTTTTGGGTAGGAGTATTATTTGGGATTTGCTTTAAAATAATTAAGGAGTACAGGGAGGTGAAAAGAAGACTATAAATGAAACATGACAGGATACAAATTCATCACTGTTAAAAGTGGGATATTAGATAACAAGAGTTTACTGTATTTTCTCTTTTGTATATGCTTAAAATTTTCCATAACAAAAGCTTTAAGAGAACTACAAGGTTTTACATAACAATTTACACAGTAAGGACAAAGGAAAATATTACTTGTCCTTCAGTGGTCAAAACAAACAAAATTCTTAATTGTGAGTCAAGACAAGCACTCTCAGTGTGGATATGCTTAGTAATCAAATGAGATCCAAAGAAGTTAAGTCTTATTCAAGGTCACAAAACAGAAGACTTTACACTTGGAGGTCCACAAAAAAAATCGAAGCAGTTCTTAAAACTAATAGAGGCGCCTGGGACAGCACAAGGTCCTGAGTTCAATCTCTGGTACCACATACCACAAACCACAATGCAGGGTGTGGTGCCTCACGGCTATGATCCCAGCACTGGAAAGGCAGAGTGAGGATTGTGGAGTTCAATGCCAGCCTGGACGATACAGTGAATTCAGAGCCAGCCTGAACTATAAAATGAGGCCCTGTCTCAAAAAAAAAAACCAGGGGGAAAAAAAAAATAACTGAGTCTTAGCCATCGATGACAGAACAAGCCTATAACCCCAGCACTCCAGAGGCTGAGGCAGGACTGAAAGTTAAAAGTCACCTTAAGGGCTGGGATTTAGCTCAGTAGTTCTAGTGCCTGCCTTGCAAGCACAAGGTCCTGAGTTCGATCCCCGGTAACTACATACAACAATGCCTGGCATGGTGACACACCCACCAGCAGTGAGTACCACGTATCATAGTGCCGGGTGTGGTGGCTCACGCCTGTAATCCCAGCACTAGCACTCGGGAGGCAGAGACAGGAGGATTGCTGAGTTCAAGGCTTGCCTAGGCTCCACAGTGAGCTCAGGGCCAGCCTGAACTACAAAGCGAGACCCTGTCTCAAAAAAAAAAGTGCAGGTGGCAATTCCTCTAATCCCAAGGACTCAGGAGGGTACACCAAGAAAAGCCTCAAGTTTGAGTCCACAGTGGGCAATGTAGCGAGACCCTATCTCAAAGATCTTTTTTAAAAGGCTAAAGTGCCTGGGATTTAGCTCCAGTGGTACGCCTACCTTGGAAGCACAAGGGCCAGAGTTCAAGCCCTGGTACAACAACAGAAAAGGTTGGAAATGCAGTTCAATAAGAAGGCTCATTGGATTCA
Source organism: Thryonomys swinderianus (assembly GCA_004025085.1). Taxonomy (NCBI): domain Eukaryota; kingdom Metazoa; phylum Chordata; class Mammalia; order Rodentia; family Thryonomyidae; genus Thryonomys; species Thryonomys swinderianus. The sequence continues at coordinate 13,178 of PVIC010020369.1, read as the reverse complement.
ATATAAAATGCCCAGTATCAAAAAACAAAGAGAACTAAAATGTAGAAACATTTTTGGAAGAGCTGAGCAAAAACGGAAGTGTAATTTGGTGGCAAAGCACCTGCCTAGGAAGTCCAAGATCCTGGGTTCAATCCCTCACATCTTAAAAACAAAATAAATCTAAGCAATCCAGAAGTGATTTGAAAACTCATCAAAAGTATTTAAAAAAAAAAAAAAAAAGCTGGGCACAGTAGTTCATGCCTGTAATCCCAGCACTCTAGGAGACTAAGGCAAAGAGATGAAACCGGGCAACTTGATGATTTAGCAAGACTCATTCTCAAAATGAAATTAATAAATATTTAAACAGGTGGGATGTAGCTCAAAAAAAGTCACAAGCTTGTCAAGGGGAGGAGAGTCAGTGGTTTTGAGGGGCTAACTGCTTGAGTGGAAGCAGTAAGGTTAGTAAAGCTACAGAACATTTATTTGCCAATCATCCTTATTAGGTAGAAGAGTTAAATCTGTGAGCTGTGTTCAGACCTATGTGAATCAAAGGGACTGCAGAAGAGAAAGTTATTACCTAACAAGTGCATTATCCACAAAACAATGAAACACAATTATAATTTTAAATAACTACACTTTAAAAACAATTTTAGAAATTAAATCTTACTAAATACACAAATGATTTAATCTTAAACATAATAATGGGATTTATCTTTCTAGCCAAGAAGAGACAAGCCTTAAAATTTGGTTACAGCCTAGAGATTGACTACTTTAGTGACAGAGCACTTCTCCAGCACATCAGAGACCCTGAGTTCAATCTGTAGCACAGCTAAAACAGACCATGATTACTAATACTGTTGTTACTAAGGTCAGACTTTCAAAAGAGTAATTCACGTTTACATTGAAAGTGAGCAAGCCTAGCAGGATGATACATTCCTTTAATTCTAGCACTCAGGAGGCTAAGGCAAGATCCTGAGTTCCATGCCAGATAGCAAGACACAGTCTCAAAAAGTCAGTAATATGGGCTGGAGGGTTAGCTCAGTGGTTCCGGCGCCTGCCTTGCAAGCGCAAGGTCCTGAGTTTGATCCCAGTAACCACGTATAATGCTGGGCGTGGAGACTCACGCCCACCAACAATCAACACCGCATCCCACAATGCTGGGCGTGGTGGCTCACGCCTGTAATCCCAGCACTCAGGAGGCAGAGACAGGAGGATTGCTGAGTTTGCAGCGGCTTGCCTGGGCACCATAGTGAGCTCAGGGCCAGCCTGAACTACAGAGCAAGACCCTGTCTCAAAAAAAAAAAAAGTCAGTAATATAGGGGCCGAGGATTTGGCTCAGTGGTTCCAGCATCTGCCTTGTGGACACAAGGTCCTGAATTCGATCCCTGGTAACCACATTCCACAGTGCCAGTTGTGCTGACTCATGCCCGCCAGTAATCAGTACCACACACAATGCCAGGCATGGTGGCTCACGTCTGTAAACCCAGCACTCAGGAGCCAGAGGCAATAGGATTTCTGAGTTCAAGCCTTGCCTGGGCTGCACAGTGAGCTTAGGACCAGCCTGAACTACAAAGTGAGACCCTGTCTCAAAAAAAGTCAATAATATAGGGGTAATAACCCATTCCTATAATCCTGGCACTTGGGAAACTGAGGCAGGAGGCTCAGTGAGTTTGAGGCCAGGCTGAGCCACACAGTGAGTTCAACTCCAGCTTCAACTACATAGCAAGACCTGGTCTCAGAAACAAAAAACAAAACTAAAACTATAAAAAATGTAAATAATAAAATCCAGGGCATGTCAGTAATCTACTTTATCTTTTCAATAAGAACAGTGTCACTTAAATATTAAATTACCACCAGGCTTGGTGACTCAAGCCAAGCCTGTAATCCCAGCACTCAGGAGGCAGAGGCAGAGGCAGGATTGCTGAGTTCCAGACTTGCCTGGGCTACACAGTGAGCTTAGGGCCAGCCTGAACTACAAAGCAAGACCCTGTCTCAAAAAGAAAAAAGAAAAATTAAATTACCTACAAATATCAGTCAATAAAAATTGAAACTCATTTGCCTTTTGTCTATATGAAAATAGTAAGATCTGGTTAAGTTTGTTGTATGAAAGTTTCATTTTGTTTTGTTTCTTTGAGACAGTCTCGCTTTGTAGTTCAGGGTGGCCCTGTACTCACTATGTAGCCCAGGCAAGCCTCCAACTCACAGCAATCCTCCTGCCTCTGCCTCCCAAGTGCTGGGATTACAGGTGTGAGCCACCACCCCGGGCATTGTGGTGTGTGGTCACTGGAGATCGAACTCAGGACCTTGCGCTTGCAAGGCAGACACTGGAACCACAGAGCTAAATCCTCAGCCTCGTGTATAAAAGTTTAATATATAAATCATTTTTCAGCTATGTGTGGTCACACACACACCTATAACCCTAGCACTTGGGAGGCTCAGGGCAGATAATGGCCACAAACTGAAGGCCAGCCTGGGATACACAGCGAGTTCAAGGCCAGTCTGAAACTATATAGTAAGACCCTGTCTCAAAAAACAAAACAAAAATCATTTTCAAATTAGGGTCAATACTAAAGTATCAGGTGGGGATTTAGTTCAGGGGCACCACACCTGCCTGGCACGCACAAAGTCCTGAGTTTGATCCTCATTACTACAACAACAACAAAGGAAACTATCATTTTAACTTTTTTTGTTTTTTTGTTTTTTGAGACAGGGTCTCATTTTGTAGTTCAGGCTGGCACTGAGTTCACTACATAGCCCAGGCAAACCTCCAACTCAGCAATCCTGCCTCTGCCTCTGCCTCTGCCTCCCGAGTGCTGGGATTACAGTCGTGAGCCATGCCCAGCAATGTGGGGCGTGGTACTGATTGCTGGTGGGCGTGAGTCACCAATATCATATCATTGTATATGGTTACTGGGATCGAACCAGGGACCTTGTGCTTGCTAGGCAGGTGGCAGAACCACTAAGCTAAATCTCCAACCTTCATTTTAACTTTTGGCTAACATGTTAGTGACTGTTTTCAAAAGTGTCTGGTGTCCTTTTTGTTAGAAGAGTTGTCTATTTTTAAAAAGATATTTCTGGCATTAAATTACACAAGACTAAAAGCTATTTTAAAAATTCCTATTAAACATTTCAAAAAGTATGTACTTTAGTAATTATATCAGAGTAAAATTTCTCTAAAATCTAATATTACAGATAAAACAGATCACTTTTAAAGAACAGTCACTGTTTAAAGAGCTGAAAGTATATAAGAAGAACCTGCCTTGAGAACTTTACCATCCACAATAAATAGATTAACTGTATCTCTCTGACCCTAGCTAGTATCCTCAAAATAGCAATAGGGTTTCTCACTTGGAAAAACATGTTTTAAAAGAACACCCTTCTCAATAACCTAAAGTCAAAGCTACCACCTAAAAATTTATATAAGGAAAAAACAGCAAAAAATATTTTGTAAATGACAAAAACAAAAATTATAAGGAGTCATAATGGCTAAAAGCATGGACCTGAAGCATCACTTTCTCATCAGTAAAAGGCAACATTTATAATGTCCTCAGATTAGCTGAGGACCAAATGAGACAATGCTCACCCAAAAAATAAGCATATCAGTAATCTTTCCGTGCGATTTAAAAGGTCATCTATGAGAAAAATGCTTAATTCCCTTCTCATAAAAATGTCTTTATCCTGCTCCCACTCATAGAAGATAAAAGCGTAAACAAAAATATTTTTCTCCTTTATATAATTCTATTTATACAACTGAAATCAACAAAGAATCAGAAAACACACCCATGGTCTCTACAGTATGTGTATGAAATGAAGTCTGAAAAACACAAAATATCTTACTTGTTTGCGTTATTCGTATGAAGAAATATACTAGCATCCATTAAATAATCAAGTCACAAATTTATAATTAAGTATTTAAAACACAGAAATAAAACGAAAAGCTATTACCTTCGTACAATAAAGCATCCAAAGTTCAAAGAGTCTTTCTCTGGATGCCATTGTGGCTTTCACGCTGGCACTTTAATTTTTTTCTCAAAAAATTATATTCAAGACCACAGCACGTTCATTTTATTTTCCAAGTTTCTCAACTGTTACAGTAAAGCTCAAAGCGGTAGGGGAAGCAAAAATAAGTTCAACAAGCAGACGGTCTCCGGTCAATAAAGGGCACCTTCAGCAGTTACTCCAACACATCTCCATCAATGGTAGTTCGGTAATTAATTAAATCTGTGAAAGGAAAAAAAAACACCCAAAGGTTTGTGCACCAAAAAAAAAAAAAAAAAGAGGCCACATTTTAAACATTTAGACTTATCAGAAACTAGAGATTATCTGCTTTCACTTGCCACAGTGAATGGGATAAAGTTTTACACTGCTTCGATCTCACAGAAACTTAAGTTTCAGGAAAACATCGCCAAGGAACGCGATAGGAAACATCGACACGAAGTCCTACAGTCCTGCAGGGCGACCTCCAGAGCACAGTTCTCTACTCAGAGCCCTCAGCGCGGAACGAAGGCCGGGGCCGTGTGCACTCACGCCTTTCCAGGACGCTGTCCCGACACCCAGCCCGAGTTTCCCGGTCCGCTCCTCAAAGCTGTGGGAACGCTGGCGGGGCGCGGGCGGAGTGGGGGAGGAGGAAGAGGAAGCCCGGGCCTCGCAGCGACGCGGCCCGCGAGGCGACACCCGCGCCCACAGCCGCTCTCCGCGGCTCCCTCTGGAAGAGGACGGAGGGAAGGCGCCCGGGAAAGCCCGCGAGCGCCGCGGGAGCTTTAACGCCCTGCCGCGTCAGGCACACCTACGCTATGCCAGGTCGCCAAGGCGATTCCCAGCAGCAGCCGCGCGGGCCGAGACGCCGCCGCCCGGGCAGCCCAGAGCCAGCCCGAGAGCCTCGCCCTCCTCCGCCCCGACAACGGGCCGGCCAGCCACACCGCGCGGCCCCGCCCGCCGCCCGCCGCCCGCCGCCCGCCGCCCGCCGCCCGCCGCCCGCCGCCCGCCGCCCGCCGCCCGCGCCGCTCACCGCAGAGCACCGCTCGCCGGCCGCCGTACCACAGGGCGCCCTCGCCCCTTCCAGAGGCGCAGCCCCATGGCACCCGGCGGCAGAGCAGGAGGGGCAGGGGGCGGGCGCGGCCTCCGCTAATCATTCCGGCCGCTCAGGATTTACTCCGCCCTCGGGCGTCGGATCTGGAACACAGTACACGCGCAGGCCGAACGGGGTGGGAAATTTGCGGCCCAGCCTAGCATACTTGCGCAGCCGTAGTCGGGTTGCACGAGAGGGGGGCGCCGACCGAGAGGGTCGCCGTGTTTACGTCATTACAGACCCCGCCCTATGAGGGTTTGAGGGCGGAGCTTCGCGTCATTTCCGCCAATCAACTAAGGGAGAGGATCCCTCTGGTGACAGCTAAAGGGGACTTCGGTGTTTTACTTTTTTTTTTTCTTTTGAGGGGACTTCGTTTCGATTTTTTTTTTTTTGTAGGAATGGGGCTGGGCCGACGAATTTATAGTAATATGCAAGGATAAAATCCTAAGGAAAAAAACCTTTTATTTAATCGTTTTTGTGCCACGTTATTTTCTCTGTCGCTGTCAAATACAAAGGGTTTCTTTCACCACCGCTGCAGACTTTGAAGGGGTGTCGCTTTTTCGGAAAAAGAAACCGAAGACAAATGGATTTCATTACAGCCTGAGTTTACAACTTTCAAGGCGTTTTGTTTTGTCTAGGGAAGGAAAAGTGCATAATATTAATCACTTTTGGGGCCCAAGTATGTTTAACGGACCTTGGTTCAGTCCCCGTGACGCGCTCTCACACAAGTAAATGGTGGAATGAAGCTTAGTACTAATCAGCTTCGAAACTGATCCAACTAATGTCCCATTTTATTTCAACTGTAACAGTTCTTCAAACTTCCCACAAAGGGATAGACACTAAATGTTTAGGCTTTACAAACCACACTACTTAACAGAATCTGGCTTAACAGAAATCAAAAGGTTTTGAAAAAACTGCAAAATTTTTGACTCAGGAAAATTAGACAAAATTCACGTTTCAATGTTTGAAATCTCTGCTGGCACAGTCATGCCCATTGCTTTACTGTTGTCAGTAGCTGCTTTCTCTCTGCCGACAGACTTGACAGTAATTGTTTGCAAATTATGTCTTCAGTGTTTTACACAAAAGTTACATTTTTACATTCAATATTTCTCCCTAGTTGTCTAGCAGGCAAACTAAACTCAACATGTCAGAACCTCACAGGAGGGCTTGAAAGCAATCTCAAAAATCAAAAGCAACAATCTCAAATTATCAGAGTTTTGCCATCTTCAAAGCTTTGGTATGGTTTAGATATATCAGTCCTCAGTCAGCTACAGTAACCCCGTATATCTCCTTATATAGTACATACCCATTTCTGCTTCGAGAGAACAGAAATATACTGGGCAGTGATTTAATGTTGGATACTTCTTTGACCTTAGGGCACACAGTACATACAGTCACAGCCATATAATGAACAATTAAAAATGATTTCAAGATGGCATGAAACCCAAAGCGTTAACCTCACATGCAGTTTCTACAATAACCTGGACTGTTACATTAAGAGCATATTTCTATGGGCCAGGGATTTAGCTCAGTGGTTATGGAGGCTGCCTTGCAAGCACAAGGTCCCTAGTTCAATCCCCAGTAAACACACACCACAATGCCAGGTCGTGGTGGCTCACGCCTGTAATCCCAGCACTCAGGAGGCAAAGGCAGGAAGATTGCTATGAGTTCGAGACTTGCCTGGGGTATATAGTGAGCTCAGGGCTGAACTACAAAGTGAGACACTGTCTCAAAAAAAAATCAACAAAACAAAACATATTTCTGGTCTGATTTCATAATGAAAGAACTCCACCTTAATGTAAGTGATTTTGCCTGAGTCCACTGGCCCAGACTGTGCTCAGCATCTCATCTGATGGCAGGATTAGGAATTCCAGTTCAATGCAATAATTTTCAGATTATATCACAAATAGAATCTCAGAATGCCACTAAATTAATTGAAAATTTTAAAAATGTGCCTGCAAAGTAATTGGAATATTCATATCTTTTGTCAGGGCATTATCTCCCCCATAGAATTATTTAAGGAAGTAAATTAAATTTTAGGGGTTTTTTTACATCATAATTCAGAACAAGTAAAACTAATTAGATTAACAGTGGGAGTGTCATCTTGTATAATAGCCTGCATACAACATTTCCGCTAGAGGCAACGTGCCAACTGAAACAAATAATTCTGCTAAGTACAGATGCAGTTTCCATTGGACAGATCTGGAAACATATAGAACAGTGATGGTTTTCCAAATTTCCTTTTCCAACAGGGTGCAGTGATGCACACCTATAATCCGAGCATTTTGTGAGGCTGAGATAGGAGAATTGCAAATGGGAAGCAAGCCTGGACAATTTAGTGAAACTTTATCTCAAAAAAATTTTTTTTATTTTAAAACAAAGGACTATGGAATGTAGTTCAGTTGTAGAATGCTTCCTTAGTTCAATTCCAGGACCAAGAAAAAAGACAAAAAGAAAAAGAAAGACCCTTTCTTAAATCCTATCTCTGTTCATTGAGCTTCTTAGATGGTAGGTAGGTATCTGTCATTGAGTTGAGATTCTCAGTCATTGTTACTTCTGTTTCTTTCTTTTCCCTCTAGGGAAAATTACATTAGACACATATAACAGTATCTTAATTACTCCATTGTTCTTGAATGTTCTGGTTCATTTTATTAATTTTTGCTTTGCTTTTTTTTTTTTTTTTTTAGACAGGGTCTTGCTTTGTAGTTCAGACTGGCCCTGAGCTCACTCTGTAGCCCAGGCAACCCTCGAACTCAGCAGTCCTCCTGCCTCTGCCTCCCGAGTGCTGGGATTACAGGCATGAGCCACCACGCCTGGCTTTGCTCATTTTTTGAGACAGAGCCTCCCTAAATTCCAGGCTGACCTAGAAATCAGGATCATGCTGCCTCAGACTTGCAGGTGCTAGAATTGCAGTCATTCACCACTACACCTGGCCTGGAAAAGTCTATTGACACATCTCTAAACTCTAATTTTCTCATCATCCTGGTGTACTAATGAGTAACTCCAGCTCAGTACATTCTTTTCTGTTTTTTCTGTTACAGTAATGTTGGTCTATAACATTTCATTTCTCAGAATTTCCATCTCTTTGGTCACATTGCCCATGTGTTCTTGCTTGCTGCGTACTTCAACCATTAGAACTTTATATTAATCATAATTGTTTTTAACTTCCCAATCTGTAATTCCAACATACCTATCATATAGGAATCCAGTTCTAATCATTGTCATTTATCTTCAAACTGCTTTTTGCCTTTTAATATGGCTTGTAATTTTTTTCTTGATAGCTAGAGATGATGTACTGGGTGCAAGAAATGTTAGTAAGTAGGTATTCAGCAATGCAGTGGTGTCAGGAGAGAAAACGTTTTTTTTTTTGAGACAGGGTCTCACTTTGTGGTTCAGGCTGACCCTGAACTCACTCTGCAGCCCAGGCAAGCCTTGAACTGGTGGCAATCCTCCTGCCTCTGCCTCCTGAGTATTGGGATTACAGGCATGAGCTACCATGCCTGGAAGGAGAGAAAACTTTCTATAGTTCTGTGATTAAAACTCTGTATTCTGGGGCTGGAGATTTAGCTCAGTGGTTCCAGCTCCTGCCTCACAAGCACAAGGTCCTGAGTTCAATCCCCGGTAACCACATACAATGCTGGGGTGGTGACTCATGTGCACCAGCAATCAATACCACATACCACAGTGCCGGGCATGGTGGCTCATGCCTGTAATCCCAGCACTTGGGAGGCAGAGACAGGAGGATGGCTGAGTTCAAGGCTTGCCTGGGCTACGTAGTGAGCTCAGGGCCAGCCTGAACTACAAAGTGAGACCCTGTCGTATTCTGGGGCTGGGGATTTAGCTCAAGTGGTACTGCACCAGCACTGGACGCAATAGGGCCTAAATTCGATCATTGGTACCACAAAAAAAAAAAATGTATTCTGGGTGAGCCTGTGGCTCTGAATTGTGAATTCACAAGTGCTCATTTTCAGTTCTTCCCCGCTTTAGGGGGGCTTCTCATATGGAAGTCTAGCTAGCTTGAGTTGGATATGTCTCTTCCCCAAGGTTGATTGGACTTTGACAAAATCTCAATAATATATTTTCTGGTAAAAGAGCTTCTCTTAAGGGCAGACCTTGTTAGGAAGATCAGAATTCCCCATTCATTTCCTTCAACCCCTTTCTAGAAGCAGGTGGAGAGTTTTCTCTATGTTTCACTGTTAAGAATTTAATCAAACTTTTGGAGGTAAATCTTTTTAAATATAAGTAGGTCCACACCCTGGAAACTTAAAATGGCATACACTTCTCCCCTGAGCCTCCAGCAACTCTTATTATGGTGCAGATTTTCCTACCCTGACCAGAGTTCCTGGGAGATTTGTCCTTTGGTAAGTCACGCCCTCTGCTCTTCTCCTACCTCCGTCCCACCCAGTTTGAGTGGCCCTGTGCTCTCACTTTGTTATGGATGTAAGAATGATTGTTGTTTGTGTTCAGATATTTATTTCTTGATAAACCAGGGTCATCCAAGCCTCTGGACAGGAGAAATACTGTCCATTTCTTTTTAGTAGACAGCACACAGTTGTCTATCTACAGTGCCAGCCAGGCCCACAAAAACAGTCTGATTATGACTACATTGATTGGAATGTGGGTGTTACGCTCAACCACCTGTTTACAATACAGATTCTTTTTTATTAAAGCAAATCACCCTGTGTATTCTTTAGGATATGAGTTCTAAAGAACTAGATGTTACTATAGACGTCATATAATTCATTACCTCCTTTTTTTTTTTTTTTAATAAGCAAGTACCCAGGCAAGGCTGTAATGGGGGAAGGTCAGAAAGGGGATTCAGGGAAAGGGAACTAGCAATGGTCAAGAAATGGGGAATCAGGGTGCTCCCAGAACAAACAAAGCAGTGAACTTTTATGGGTTTGCTGGGATGGATGAATGTCCAGTAAGTTTCTGTTGGCCAGGCCCACGATTCCAAAAGATGTTTCTTCATGCGTAAAACTTGAACCACCACGAGGTTGTATCTATTTATCCTAGACTAGGTTCCTCTTGTAGCTGGTGGCATCATCCTGCGCAAACATTCTGGCCTTGCAATTTGGGCCAAGCCTTATGATAAGGCTGAAGGACTCAGTGGTCTGGTTCTCTCAGCTGCTGAGAACCAGCCATTTCACCCTTCTGCTTCTCTTAGGTTTCCTTCTCAGGCAGTATCCCCTACACAAATTCTGCTGAGCAGGCTCCAGGTATTCCCAGTCTGTGGAGGACCAGTAAGCCCCAAGGTCTGGTATGACTTGCCTTGAGAACAAAGAAGTATCCAGAAAGTTATAGACTTGTTGACTGGGTGGGAAAGCCTTTATCATAATGCTCCTGAGGCAAGAAAGTGTCTGCCAAGGGCAATATAAAATGCAGGCATCCATGTATGGGGAAGGACCTTAACTTGAGTTAAACTCTTTGAGATGCTAAACTTGCCCTCTACTTTACTACCCTAATCTTATCACAGTTTCTGTTCCTGGAAAAGGACACTCTCTCCCCTCCCCTAGGTTTCTTGCTGAATAACAAAAGTAGGTCCACTGCAGAATGTGTTGAGCCTGTCCACTAAGGGCAAGTTTCTCCTGGTCCTCTCTTGTACCTTGAATTTTTTTAATAAACTGAGTTTACGGTCCATTTTAGAAATACATTACGATCACATTTGTACTTGTACATGATATACATTTATTCTATTTTTTTCTCAACCCCCCTGCCTTCCCTTTGTACCTTGAATCTTTTCTGTCTCTTTTATTCCCCATCATCTTCCCTATAAGAATCTGGGGGTCTGATCCACCGCTGTCACCAATCCTCAAGAGAGAAATCGATGACCAAGTCCCTGAAGATCAACAGTTCCATTTCTTGGCTTCTGACATCACTTCCATTGTCCTCAGTGGGGTTCTCCCAGCCCCCGGGATCACAAAGCAGCAGAGGTTGCAAGAGAGGCTCCGAGCCTCCAGAGCAGAGGGTGCTTGCTCATGGATCCTACAGGGACAGGCTGCAGAGACAAAGGCCTGTGTGGTGGGGAAAGGCCCAACCCCTCCTTTTTTGGATAGTCTCACTATAATACCCCCATTATAAATATTTAAAGAAATGAAGGTATGACTCTGCATCTGTCTATGCCATTTTTTGTGGGGGCAGGAGGGTCAATCTAAAGACCTGGCGCTTTCGAGGCAGGTGCCAGAACTACTGAACTAAATCCCTAGCTCTGTTTATGTATGTATGTATGTATGTATGTATGTATGTATGTATGTATGTTTGCTTATTTTTTTTAAGACAGGGTCTCGCTTTGTAGTTTAGGCTGGCCCTGAGCTCACCATGTAGCCCAGGAAAGCCTCAAACTCACAGTAGTCCTCCTGCCTCTGCCTGTTGAGTACTGGTATTCTAGGCATGAGCCACCACACCAGGCATTGTGGTATGTGGTTATCAGGGATTGAACTCCAGACCTTGTATTTGCAAGGAAGATGCCAGAACCACTGAGCTAAGTCCCTGGCCCATACTTTTTTATTTTTTGAGACAAGGTCTTGCTATGTAGCCCAAGCTGACACTGAATTAATGATAGTCTTTCTGTCTCACTCCGCTGAGGGCTGGGATACAGGCATGCACCACTATGCCTGGCCTTGTCAATGGCTTCTGAACAGCGTATCAAATAATGCTTTCTGTAATGATAGAAATATTCCACATCTATGCAGTTCCATACAATAGGAACCAGTCATAAGTAGCCATGGTGCAATTGAAATATGGCTTGAGAAATGAACTTCTGGGTTTTTTAAATAGTCATATGTGGCTAATGACTACTGCTTTGGACAGGGAAGCTCCAGAAGTAATCTGCAGAGAAACAGTGGCTAGTAGCATAAGTTAAATGATGACTAAAAAGTAAAAGGATTCTTGTGCTGTATAGCACAATTTTCAGATGATCGAACTGGAACTAGAACTCATAACTCCATGTTCCTAGGCAATATTTTGGTTTTGTTTTTGTTTTTTGAGACAGCGTCTCACTTTGTAGTTTAGGCTGGCCCTGAGCTCACTATGTAGCCCAGGTGAGCCTCAAACTCAACAATCCTCCTGCCTCAACCTTCCAAGTGCTGGGATTACAGATATGAGCCACACAGCCTGGCATTGTGGTATGTGGTACTGATTACTGGTGGGTGTGAGTCACCAAGCCCAGTATTGTGTTATGTGGTTACCGGGATCTAACAGGGTAGCAGGGGTCAGTCTTAGAACCTTGTGCTTGCTTGGCAAGTGCCAGAACCACTGAAATAAATCTCTAGCCCCCTAAGCTATTTTTTTAAAAACCAAATTGTGCTGCCTTTTCAGGATCTACAAAGTGATGAATTTAGAACAAAATTCAGCCTTGTTGACATTTTGAGTTGGCTACATCTTTGTTGCAGGGAGCTGCCCCTGGTACTGTAGAATGAGGCATTGCTAGCTTCTATTGGGTAAATGCCAGTAGCACCTTCAATTTGTAACAACCAGAAATGTTTCCCAATATGGCTAAATATCCCTGAGAAGGGGGCTGCAAATTTTTCCCAATTGAGAACTTATTGTTTAGAATCTCTGCCAGAATATTGTAATCATGTGAAATGATCTTTAGGATCCCCAAGAGAAGCAAATAGATCCAAGTCACTTGATAATGTAACAAGAATTTCAAGAATCTAGTTCTAAAAATGTGACTTTATTGACACAAGACTGCTTATTGGTAGATACCAGTAGAATGGGTGCTAAAAATTCAAGTATATGTAACAATCATCTGTGAAACACCTACTTATCTACTATAAGTACGTAGTGTTATGTGCTTTACTGCTTTTATCTCAAACACTCTGAAGCTGATGGAATTCTTATTTTATTGACTCTAGTCAGAAAGTTTAAGTAACTGTCACAAAAGTCACAGAGTTAAGTAGTTAAAAGAGAGAAGCAAAATCATACCAGCTAGTCAGTCATATTAACACCATGTACTTTCTACTCAAAACGTATTGTAAGGCAGGCATGTTGGTGCACATCTACAACCCTAGCACTCAGGAGGCTGAGGCAGGAGTATTGCTGAAGTTTGAGGACAGCCTAAACAGCATAGGGAGACCCTGTCTCAAAAGAAAACAAAGGCAAAGCAAGGCAAGGCAAGGCATAGAAAGGG